>PVIY010004813.1:7780-99452 GCA_004026745.1 Myrmecophaga tridactyla | reverse complement strand
ATCAAATCATGCCTTGGAAGACTTAAGAACTTTAAGAATGTAAAGCTTGATCACTGCCTGATTCACTTCTAAGGCAAATGGTAGATCAATTCCACCACCCTCTTCATTGTAAAAGCCACAGCACCCTTCACTCCTCAAGGCTCCCATTAGCCACAGCAAATATTTACTGAGCGCCTATTATATGCCGGATGCTATTATAGACCCCAGAGGTCCAGCATTGAACAGAAGAGGCAAAGCTCCTCCTCTCATGGGACTTTTTGTTCTAGCAAAGGCATGGCAGACAGTACTTGGTCGTTAAAGCAGTGGGTGGCGGAAGTAATGGAGGAAAATAAAGCAGAGTAAGGATGGCCGGAGTGATGGCGGGGGTGAGGGGAGGTCAGGAAGGACCTGTAGGAGGAGGGAGGACCCTAAGACAGCCACCTCCCAAAGGGCAGGAGTGGACCCTGCACCGCAGGCCACCTGCAAAGAACTCAGTAAAGCAGAATGCCAGAAACACTCAGCAGAGACACAATATAGAATATGCTGGCAAAGAAAAATATATAGATATATACATTCTCAGGGAGTTTGGCATGAAGGGAGAAACAATGGCTCACCCCCCATAGACTGTACAACCCTGCCCCACCCCACCCAATTCCTCCCTGAATCCGTTGGCCCTTTTGAACTTCACTTGTAAGTTTCAAAGAGAGACGAAACCAAAAAGAAAGAGAAGAGAAAGACATGCTGAAAAGGCATGGTAGGAAGATTTCTTTTTCCCCACTTGGCACAGGCAAGAGAAAACAGGAACTTCTTCCCGTGGCAGCTTTCTACCTTCCTAAAGCATTAAATCTGCCTACAGAAATGGGGTGAGAGGGGGAAAAAGATTCACGTCTGTACTGCTACCAGAAACTGTTAGTTTGTGCACAAGCAAAAGGGTTGGAGGGTCTTTTTCATTCCGTGAACACTTGAGGCCGAGGGTCCTCTAGCTTCAGTGCTGGATTCCCATCTCAGGGTGGGGGGTGGTCAATGCCTTCCCCGGAGCGAGCTCCAGAAGAGGAGATGTCCAGCAGGGACCTCCTGGGTACCCTTCCTTGCTGGGGCAGAGAAGTCGGCCCCTCTCAGCAGGAAAGGAAAACCATTCTTAAGGGTGACCTATTCACTTCACTGAGGACCCACAAACCTGTAAGTTTTACCAATATGAGGTATAATAAAATGATACAATTTTCATCTCACATCACTAATTAATGATTTTAAGAGGAGCTAGAACAAACACTCCCAATCCTCAAATGAGGACTTGTGCCCAGTTACCTCATCAAAAGCTCCTCTTTGATCCACACTTTTCTAATAAATCAGGTCAATGCCAAGGAGGCATAATGTCAGATATTTTATGAGGACACCTGAGTATTGTGTCAACCAGGGTTCATACTCAAATGCCTGCAGGGGTCTGGTAGATAGCAAGCATGAAGGCGGCAGAGTGTAAGACGAGAGGGAAAAAAAAACAAGGGTGTGCTCCGTTGCCTTGTCGTGTGAGCAGATGTAAGCTTTCCACCCCACTCTTAGAGGCGGAGGAGCTGAGGACTAAAGAAAGTGACTTGCTCAGAGTCATCCCCGAGTTAGAGCTGGCCCCCAGCTTTCTCAAGAGATAGCTTATTCAACACCCATTATCTGCCCCTTCCTGCTGCACTTTTCCTATGACCCTCTTTATCCTTCTGAACACAGTTCTCTGATGAGTTCTATCCAAATAACTCACACGTTCAGAATGTGCAGTCAGCAACTAATCTTCATTCTTCAAGAGCGGTGGTTTAATGGCAACTGTTCCTCTAAACTTTAAAAGTGTGTGTGTGTGTATTCAGCATTGTTCAACCAATTTCCAGTTACAAGAAGAAGTGAGGGGAAGTTGAAATTCCCGACAAGAGCTATCCATCTCTCTCCTGATGAATAACATATTTCTAGATATCTCTATCAGTAAATAGCTGGCCAGTAACCTACAAAGCAAAAAAAAATAGATTTAAGGCAGGGTTTCACTGTATCAGCTATGAAGTAAAAATGTCATTGACGCTAATGCTCCACCGACTGCCTAGTCATGGAGGCAAAAGCAAGTGTCACAGATGTTTGTGTGTCTCGTCTCTGGAGAGATTACAGGGACCTGCAAAATTAGGCTATGAAACCTGGAAGTCCAACAGAGCACGTTGGCCGTGGAAAAGGTCTGCTCTCTAACTGCCTCTCTGAGCGTACGTCTCTGGATCCGTAGCCACATGTAGAGATAAGCCTAGGAGCTGCCTGAAGACCAAAAGGCCAACAGCTGCAGCCATGGGAAGGGATCTCGAGTCACCCTGACATTTATCCCAGGCTGACCCAGCCAGCAGCTTCATTAAAAGTTATTGAAGCTAGATCCGGCCGCAGTGGCTCAGCAGGCAGAGATCTCACCTGCCATGCCGGAGACCCAGGTTCAATTCCCAGTGCCTGTCCATGCAAAAAAAAAAGCTATTGAAGTGAATGTCCAATTTAGCCCGATTTAATTTTTCTCGCCTCCAGATGCTATTGGGCTTCCCACTCTCCTTGCCAGTGCTGCTTAAATTCTACCTCCTCACACTCCCCAACCCTCCTGGACACCCACAATGCCAGAGAAACTACCCATGGTTGGAGAAGCCGGCAGAAAAGCCATGCGCTGGGTGTCTTGAGACCTAGAAATCCCTCTGCCACCCCTGAAATTGTGTTCCTACATAAACCACACCATTGAACGACCCAAATTTGAGAAGACAGAAAGGATGAGAAATCCTGCAAAGTATAAATCCAGCATAAAATGAAGTTATTCTATCATCCTAGAAGAGGCTCTCTGATCACACTGCTCCTTTATAAATCACTATATTTTATCAAGTTCATCAATCTGTAACTCGGGCAGGGGGAGGGCAGATGTTTTTTAGTGTCAAATGTTTCTTATTTACTTCATTATCACTATCAATAAGGTCACATGCACTGCACACCCCTCCTTTACTCTGTAATACATAGCCAATGTCCTGGACAAAATCATGTGCCATTAGGCAAAATGAGGGCTCTGAAATGTAACACAAAGTCAGATGAGACCCATGAATACTATACAAACCTGCAACAGTCTTTGAGGAGCCAAAGTCCTCGCGACGCCAAGAATTTCTATTTTTAAAAAGACTCTAAAGGTTTTCATCCATTTCCATCACGTCACTGATATGTGGACAACCAAAGATCCAATTTATCATCCTCGACCCTCCTGTTGTGACCAGCAAACACAGCCTCAGGATTTCCTAAACCAGGCTTTCCGGAACAGACCTACCTGTACCCAAGTCATGTTTCTTCCTTGTAAAATTAAGAAGAAATCCTAACAAAATGTTAGAAGTAGCCCTTCTTCCCCTGCTGATTTTCACTAAACAAACACAGAGTAACCTTCAAAGGAAGTCTTCAGCAAACAATACAATTATTTGCTTTTTCTGTGGTCAAAGGTAGGTAGCCCATAGGAAAAAGAACCTTTCCCCTAGAAGAGAAATCAACCTGTCAATATTGGATGGCACAGAAAAAAAACAAACAAAAAAAATTTTTTTTTTTCTCAACCGCAAACATAATACTAGAATAAGAGGGAGCTTCAGGGAAGGGACGCTGAAGTCACCACACCCTGAGTTACAGAAACACAAGCAATTATGTCTCCAAGAGCAATCCTTCATTTGCAGAAAAAGTTGATTGGATGATTTCCCTGTTGCTCTAGGTGGAGTTTGCAAGAGAATTTTAGAAGAAATGATTTAGTGACCATATCTGCAAAAAACTTTTTTTTTTTTTACATCTCTGAAGGGCCAGAGTCCTCAGGCATCCAGCCTGCCCCCAGCCTCAAGGGTTTATATTTCATTAAAACACTCAAAGGAGTTGGGAGAACAGGCAAAACCAAATCTCTCACTGCCTTTCCCTTCCTTTGACCTGCTCTACTCCTCAGCAAACTTCCCCAAATCCTTCACTCATTTGTTTTCTTGAATAAGCCTCGTGGGGAGAAGGGAGGGTGACAAGTTTGAGAAAGCTGGTTTGTCTCCTGACCCCACTCCTCAGTGCTGGGATGCCAGGGAATCTGGGAGCCCCTGATTCCTCTCCATAAAACAGAGCTAAAACTGTCTATAAAGCACTTAGCGAGTTCCAGGAACAAAGAAGTATCCAGCAAACAGCAGCATTATAACAATAGGTGCTGCCCACTTTACAAGGGAAAGCCTCTGCTGAGGGTTTGGATCACAGTGGGTGGTTTATCAAAGAAAGTTCCCTTCGCTCTTCTTTGCCCACAGGAGGAGCTTCCATTTCCTCCAAAGGCCTTTCCAGAGCAAACCAGGGCTCTAGGAGAGGTGAGGGCATCATCCTGGTGCCCTGAAGCCACTTCTGGTCATTGTTTTCCATCAAACCCCACTTTGGGGGTCCCCTGTCTCTCACTTCTGCCATTTTCTCCACACTCCCAGCCGGCCGGCCGGCCGCCCCTAGCGTCCATAGTCCACTGCTGCCTTCCGCCCTCCACGCCCTCCAACCAATGTGCTGATAACCTGTAACTCTGGACCTTTTAACTCCTCCATCTTTTCAGCCCTACCTACACTCTTTTCCCATGTCCCAACCCCTGAAGTGGTCTCTGCCAAATTATAAACTACAGGAGGCCAGCTACTGAGTCTCAGCATCTCCTGACTCCCTACCCCACTCAGCTCATTGCCCAGGAGGCTGCATAAACATCTGTGGAAGGGACACCTCTGAGGTAAACCCTTGAGGATGAGAAAGCACAGTTAAAGCAGCCTCACCACTATACAAAATCAGAAACAGCATCACAAGTAAAGGTCCAGAGAGCCTAAAACCATGACACAATCTCCAGCTGTATTCAAAGAAACACAAATGTGAGCAGATGTGCATGTAATTCAATTCTCCTCAGAGCCTCTCTAATACGATGGGGAGGACTCTCATTTTCATTGACTTCGTGTAAGCAAAGGTGAATCTGGCATGTGCTGAGATGAGGCTCCAGAATCGCTGCCAGGAACAAGGTCACTCCTAGGGGCCAAGCCCTGAATCCAAGATGGCCAATCTAGTCAGGAGCTTCGAATGCCAAACCCACAGGCTCAAAGTCAAGAACTCACCCAATGAAGCATAGCAACACCTGGGTACAATTTTTCTGCCTCAACACTTTATCCCTTTGACTTCTGCCAAAGTAAATCAGCAATCTCCAAGCTCTTGCCCAGTCCAGCTCACAGAGTCTACGACCAGAACCATCACCCTTCTCCAGAACGTTCTTCTTAGCCAACTGGCTCTTGGGGCGGTGGGGGCGTGTGTCACATGTCAGAGACACCCCTGTTTCTGCAGCCCCGAGAGGGCCTGCTGACTCAGGACGTGAGATTCTCATCAGGGCCCCAGGGCAAGCACAGAGGGTAAATTCTGCCCTCCAGCCTTGTAACTGAACTCCATCTCTATAGTAACCAAAACGAACCACTTCGCTGGCTGCCTCACCACATTCAAAGAAAAAAGAATAAAATCACAAGTTTTAAATTCACTTACTTGAGATTCTGAGAAACAAACTCTTAAGGGTGTTTGCCTTTAAAAAAACAAAATACTGGTATCACAAATTCTATCATTTGATGTAGGGGAGGAACCAACTTAAGGGGATAAATCTGTATTGTCCCAATATGACCAAGGTTCTCCATATTCCTCATAGAAAGTGCTACGGTCACTAAGAGGTTCACAAATCCAACATTTTGGGTGGCAGAGGGAAAAAGTGCCCAAGGAAAGATGGAACTAATCTATTGGGGGGTTAGGGGAGTACCTCTCACAAGCCCTCTTTTCTCGACTGTGGCTTTACAGTTGGCATTTAAACCTCACACAGTCCTACTGGGTAAGCGACCCTGTGCTGTGTTTACGTCAGGGGAGCTCCAGTGTCCCCAAATGGAGCACCATCTAAAACAAGAGTGCCCAGCTGGACGCAGCAAGCTCCAGAGGCGCATCCACCCTCCTCCCTGGAGGCCACTGGTACCAGTGTCAGCCATCCTTCATCTGCGCAGCAGAAGAGAAAGCCATGCCACAATCACCGGAAATGTGACTGGAGTTGCAGGCTGGAAAACGGCACTAATGCTATTCCGTTTGCAAATCCCACAACAGAACTGACAACTGAATAAACATAACTGGCCAGAGGCTCTCTTTGTCTTGAACTCAAGGTCCTTAGGACAGTTAACACCAGCATTAAAGTAAAAAAATACCCTGCCTTGAGTCACAATTAATTTTAACCAGCCAAATTCAGTATCAGGCTTTTAAAACTTTTGCCTAAAGAAACAGTCCCTCAGGAACCCTCAACTGGTAGGATTTCCGGGAAGATTTCCTTCTGATTCAAACTTACAACCAAGGAGCAATTTTTATTTGAGAGAAAAAGCTTCCAGTTAAAAACACTTTAAGGTTCTTATAAGACCAATAGATAAAATAATACTCCAATAGACAATCAATACCCAAAGATTTGGTGTCCATTTTAAACTGACA
The DNA here is from genome assembly GCA_004026745.1 of Myrmecophaga tridactyla. NCBI lineage: Eukaryota > Metazoa > Chordata > Mammalia > Pilosa > Myrmecophagidae > Myrmecophaga > Myrmecophaga tridactyla. Next base: position 92,975 of record PVIY010004813.1, on the reverse strand, counting down.
AGGATAGACTTTTTTAGACATGATTACTTTTTCCCCTCTCCTAAAAGGACACTGGAAAGATAACCCTCGATGCTGATCCAGTTGAAAGAAACCTGGATGGAAGAGGGAAGAAACCAGGATTTTCATTTCCAACCAATGACAGCTGCGGAGGGAAGTGAGGGAAGCCATTCTACCACTGTGAGCCACAGAGCAGAAAACAAGTGTTTATGAGGAATCGACTGGAGTAGAGGATCTTGTGCATTTGAGTTTTAAAAAAACTGAGAGTAAGAAAACCACAAGTGGCCATGAAAAATTCACCCCAAAGAGCCTAAGAAAGCAAGAACTCACACTCCGACATCACCATGATGTCTCTACTTCCTCACATGTCGCTGGTAGGGGTGCCAATTGGAACACTGTGGCAACTAATATTAAAGTGCTATGGAACACGGAGGACAGAGAGATGCTTCCCTTAAAGGTTCTGGGAAAGGCATCGTGGAAAAGAAATTCAGCAAGGTGAAAAAGAAGCAAAACCTCTGGAGTCAGCAAGACTTGAGTTCGAATCCCTGGCTGTGCCAGTGGCCAAATAAGGGGACCATGAACTAGTTATTTAGCCTCTCTTAAAGAAGCTGAAAAAATGAGCTAATCAGAAGCACCTTGATATTTCCCCAAATGTGGGAGAGTTACACAAGATGAATTTAAGCAGTAGTTACAGGATTTTAGGAGATGTGCAAGTACAATAGTAAACAACATGGAATCACCTAGTGAGCAAATTTTGTTCTTTCCAAGTCTCCCTTCTTCTTAAAAACTGTTATTGAGGAGTAAAGTCTCCGGTCTTCTCTTCAAAACTTGCTAATTTCCCTATTTAACAAAAGGAGCGCAAGCCTCTGGCTCCTGTGGAAAGCAATAGTGTATTTTATAAACAGACTTTAACAAAAATGACTTGTTTTATTCTGATTGTTTTTAAATTACCCTCCATTTATGACAACATATACTGGTTTTCCATTTCTAAGGCTAATATCAAGTTAATTTTTAAAAAATATACTGACAAGTTAATTTTTTAAAAAATATTAACAAAAATGTAAGCCAATTTAAAGGAAAATAGAAATTTAATAATTATATGTATGGTATAATATATACTATGGCAAAAATCTCACAGGTGCTATTTCAATGAATGGGTCAGTGAAATGCTGCTAGGTCTCAGGGTTATGGTGAAGATGAAATGAAATAATGCATGGGAAGCCCCAGCCCATGATATACTCTCATCTACCTGCGGCTGACAGTTAAAATTTCAGTAGGTGGAGAGTAAGAGCAGAGGACAGAATGCAAAGGCAATCATGGAGGATGGATGTGAGACTCCAGAACAACAAAGAGCCAAGAAATAGCAGGAAAGAGTTCATAAAGTAGAAGACAGAGAAAATGAGCAAAACAGTACAAGGAGATTTATTTAAGAAATATGTACTATGTGCCAGCCACTTTGGTGAGAACATAAGGTACAGCTCCTATTATGTTGCCTTTTAGAATCTGGAACAAAACAGCACAGAACCTTAGTTCAAAAGCCTTGAATGCTAAGCTAAAGAGACTCTGTACAGTGGCTTCTCCTTAAAGTCTTTTGACACTTGTTCAGCACCTACAGGACTCCACATGGCACATGGCGTTTGATCAATATTTGCTGAAAGCATAAGTTTCGGTTTAATAGCATGTTTCACATATGAGCACTTAATCTATTTATATATAAATATATATACAAATATGTTTATATAAATATAAATTATATTTATTTGTACATTATTTATTTATAGCATGGTGTATTTTCTATAGTTTATGCATAGTTTAAGTTTAGTCATAGTTATATAGTAGACATAAATTTGTATTTATATTTTATAATACATTTGTATTATATATATTTGGCCTCCCTCTTCCCTCTCCCAGTCCCAAGATCACACCTCACCCCAGCTAAGGTTACCTCTGCCACCTGCCTCCCAAGGGCCTACATCTGGGACTTGAGAAGCATCTTCAGCTCAGTCTAAACTCATTAGACAGGACCTTCACTTTCTGCCTTTTCACTGAAAGCAGCTGCTTCCATCAGTGTTGCCTTATGTTAACCTTGGATCAACTAAGTTCGATATCCAATCAATTTCAAGCTACCATCTCCAGGGACTTGCTTCTTCAAGAGAGCAAAGTTGTTTTGACTCCTTGCAAAAAACGTTATTTCCAACCTGGTATCCCACAGGAATTTTTCAAAGCAAGGGTGAACCACAATATGAAACCCAAACAACTTCTTGGCAGTTCTTTTCCCTCTGAAACCTCTTGCTCCCTTTTCTCCCTTCGTCCCCCTTCCAGCCCTAATCTGAAACAACCAAAGTCAGGACAATGCTTTAGAGAGCTTTGTGTCTTACCCACCTACCCCCAAGGAGGGACTCATAAAATAGCTCAGAACATAGAGCCCGATTCTCAGCCTGAGGATGAATGAGTCTCAGGAGTCTATTAGCTTTTCTCTTCATCATGAGTCAGTTTAACAGAACTTCACTATATAAATACAAGGGGCAAAACCTTGTGTTCTCCATTCAGAATGGAGATTCCCAGATGGAAAGTCCAAGAGAATATTTTATATCAGAGAGATTTTCCAAATGGTAGGTCAGAGATAAGCACAGTATCTCACTGTGTCGAACTATATCATGTTTGTGCTCTCGATATTTATTGAATCAAACCAACTCCTCCTTCCTTTGCATTTCAGATGAGGAGCCCCTTTTGGCTCTGTGATTCAAGTCTCTACCCACCTAATGCAGATAAACAGGCAATTTCAAAAGCTTTCTCTTCTCAACTTTCCTCTCCTTCCATCGCCCTTTTTCTTCCATCGCCCTCTCATCAGGAGTCTTCTGTGAATTCCCTAGGTGTTTCCCTTTCACCTCTCAAAATCCCAGTGATCCCTTATACCAATGCTGAGCAGATGCCTCAGAACATAACTGTGGGCAGCGGCAATCAAAGAATAGGCAATGTTTATCTTTTCTCCTAAATACATACCTGGCATTAGGGGAAATAAAAGCTTAAAGTCATGTAGTTCAGCCTCTTTCCTTTTATAGTCCAAGAACTTAAGTCTCAGAAAAGTAAAACGACTTGCCATAGGTCACATAGTTACTTAGTGGGTTTCTGGGGTATCAATAAGCACCCTGTAATTAAATGTAGAATTTAGAATATATGCATGCAAGTGTATTTTTCCAAAAAAGGAATCCATAGCTTTCATCATATTTTCACAGGGGGGTCAATAAAATGGTTAACCAAAAAATGATAACCACTGGTGGTTTAAATAGAGAGAAACTATATATGTTTTAGAGAGAAAGAGAGATTATATGTGTTATATATAGGAACTAAAACTTAGTTATTTGAAGTTTGAATTGTAATATGCATTAATAATCTAGTTTAAGAGTGAAATCTAATTTATTCCAATGTCATCATGTACTTTTTCATGTCTGGATATCAATGAAAGCAACACGGGATGAAAAAACTTGAGGTGGAGGTAAACTAAAAACTAAAGCTTTTAAAATCACTGAAAACACTGGTATGAAATAAACAGCACTATATGCCAAGCAATGTATTATATGTTGTACATTATACACACACACACGTACAAATACCTATTTACAGATGAGGAAACTGAGGTAAAAAGATTCGCCTAATTTCAGATGACTATTAAGCAGCAAAACAGGATTACAGCCCATATTTATTTGATCCTGATACCCGTTTTTTTACTACCTGCACATATATACTTCAAGATGTCCTGAAACTAAGAATATACTCTATGTATGTATTTAAGGAGCTCTCGATAACAAATACTCTAAAGATAGTTTTAAAAGAGGCTTTTATAACTGAATCAACGAATAGAAAATTCCTCCCAGGAAATATCACATACTAAATGCCAATTATCAAAAAAATATCTTGACTTCAAGACCAGCCAGATAAGATACTTTGCTTTCCAAATGCTTCTTGGAAGTTTGAATTTGGCACAGAAAACATTGCAAAGAGTTTCAAACAAACATTGAAGAAAAAAGAATGAATGAATAAGAGTAGATCCAATGCATGTGAGGCTATTTTGTTTTCTTAAAAAGTTTTTAACTGTGTACATTACTCAGTGAAAAATCTCATCCTTAATAAAAATAAATTAATGTGCAAATCAAGGAAGTTGAATATGGAACATCACAGATTACAGCATTTTCTCAAATCACAGCTGCCTCAAAAAGAGAAATGAAACTGTGAGGAAACAGAATTGTATGTTATGATAAAAATAATCCGGCCTAAATAATTAAAGATCTCAACCTATCATAAACCTACCCTTAACCACCAGTATTTCTGACATAATTCTATTTATAATGCTTTTCTGTGATTATCTCGTCATCTTAAGTAGACTTTTAGGAAAAGGAAATAAGTTTAAGAGTCCCACTCTCTTTGTTTGACTTCAGTTCAAATCAACCTTTATTGAACTGTTCTATGCTAAAATGGATAAAATAAGGACTGAGGAAAATGAGCTGAAGACTTCCCCCTTGAAAAGCATACACTCAAGAGAAAGACGGCTAAATATGAGTGATATTAGTTATAATAAAAACCTAAATTAAATATATGACACAAACAGTGCAATAATCCAAGTCCTATATAAAAAAGAGGATGATTAATTTTAACTTGGTGCTGGGAGGGCATTTGGTGTTGGGAGAGTTTCTTGGGGACAGTGGTGTTTTTAAATCAGATCTTAATGTTTTGCAAAAGCTAGTGGGGGGTGCACGGGTGGTTCAGAGGTAGAATGCTAGCCTTTCATGGGGGAAACCCGGGTCCGATTCCACGACCATGCACGCCCCCCCCAAAAAAAAGAAGCTAGTGGGGTTTGTTCCAAAGTTCTTTTTCAAAATACAAATAAGTAGGATCTCGAACTTTATTTTACGTTAGGGACCAAGTGTGATGAGTCTCCAATGTTAGAGTAAGTGCTCTTTGCTTTAATGCAGTTTATGTAAAATCTCACAGAATGCACAATAACTGAAGCAATTTTGCATGCAAGCATTATATATAACACATATAATCTCTCTTTCTCTCACATAAGTGTTCTAAAGTGCGCCTCTCTAATAACACTTATGCTGGCTACCTATTCAGGGAATTATTTTCAGGTAAAAATACTCAAAAGAAAAGCGAAAGTCATTTTTTTGTCTTCTGTTAGTATTTCCATTGTCAAAACTGAGTTTTTTGACCAAGCTCTACCCTGAGATAAGTAAACTCACGGAAGCCAAACTGCCAAGCATACAGCCTCAGTTCCATACATACAAGCTCTGTGAACAGGTGACCTAACCTGTCCATACCTCGGTATCCCCATCTGTAAGAGCAAGATGGCAATGCCTATGGCATGCGCTTCTTGTGAGCATCAACAAGTTATTACGTATAAAACGCCTAAAGCCAATACAGCATTCAGGAAGTAAGCAATAAATGTAACTGTTTTAACCAAGAAATGTTTTCTAAGAGTTTATTTCTAATTTGCTACACCAATTAAAAAGAAAAGCAGTGTCCCATCCTTTTCTGCTTATATAAAGCAGACTTTGAAAGTACATTATTTACTTTCAAAGAAAGATACCCTAAGAAAAGGCTAAAACTTGACTTCTAGACATCAGTTACAAAATCAGAGAAACAGCCTATTTCTGTGGCAAAAGAGCCACAACCTAATCAAGGAAAGGACAAGCAGCAATTGCATTGTATTATAACAACAACAAAAATCCCCCAGGCAAGGATTAACAGCCACACTAATAGTTCTCTTTTTTTTTGTTCCTTATACTTTTACAGCCAAATACCCTGTCGTTTCATTTACTATGTGTCACACAGGGGAAAAAAAATATTGAGCTCACAGACCCACTCTCCAATATTTGACTGAAGCAATAGCAAAGTTTTCATTTTAAACCAAGTAAAGAAATCCGAGTTGAGTGTATCGTATTGTCTGTTCTTTCTATGGTGTTGCAATCCCTATGCAACCAAGGTCCCAGCAAGCTGAAGAGAATTCAGCTGGCCCACTCCCAGCAAAGAGGGAAATAAGATCCAGGCTGTGGGTTCTGATAAGACTATAGCAGATAAATGTACATCCCACAGTGAACATCCTTGGAAAGTTCCCAGCTCTCAGTAGTGAGGGAGTTAAAGGGCTCTGAAGCCTGCCTGCCTTGGTTCAGACCTTAGTTTTGTCACTTGCAAGGCATGTAACCAGAGACAAGGTAGTCACACCCTCAGTGCCTTAATCTGTAAAATGGGAATAATAAGTGAATCTGTCATGAGGATTAAGTCAGCTAATATTTTTAAAGTTTTTAGAACCATACTTGGCCCACAGTGCTATATAAGCATCTATTAAATTGAAAACGGCAGTAACGTCAGCGTTTATGTTTATTTCCATAGGCAGAGATGAAAACGATCTCAGATTTTAGTTTAGGACCTCTCCCATCATGGTTAAATAAAATGAGTGCTCAGAAAGCTCTTTTAAGAACTGATGCTACAGTAATTGGCCATCAGAAGCATTACACTTCCTTTCTTCTTTAATATCTAGAAGGTAAATAAAAATGCACCTGGATTTATGAGTATTTTAGAAAGGCAAAACACACCTACCCATTGGTATTTTCTAGATATCCAAAAGGTTCACAATTAAAAAGAACCTAGGACAATGTCCCTTCAATTATTTTAAGAGCTAAAAATTGAAACAGCAAAGATATTAACAATTTGCTGTCGCTAGGAAAGTAGCACAGCTTGGGAGGATTCCTAAAAAAAAGAAAATTAAGTGGAAGATATTTCAACTCCTCTCCATAAAAGGTAAGTACTACCGAAGATAATAAAAAGCTGAGTAGCAGAGTTTCATTCATTTTCATTCATTTTTAATAATGTTTGCACTGGGACTTCCTTGAGCAAAGACTGAACACAGCAATCCTTTCCCAGTTCTAGACTAATGCACTGTCCCACATAAACTATAAATATGCTTGAAGTCAAAATGTGTTGATGGTCCATTACCCGCCTGCACTTAGATGTAAATTGAAACACTTAAAAAGACTGAGATTTCAAATGCTCTTCTGCAGGTGAGCCACTCAGATCTCAGACCTGGTCATACCAAGATATGTCATCTGGTCCCTTAAACTGACATGGTCATGATGAAAGCTGGGGACCCTTCTCCCTAGTCCTCCTGATTCTACTGCTTGTTCTCTAATAAATACCAATTTGCTCTGTATAGCTGACATTTTCCCAAAAACCCTATCATGAATTATTTAGATGGTTTTATGGGAAAACTTAGGAAACAGACTGACAACAGAAACTTTATGCTTGAAATTTATTACACTCCACCCCTGACACACACAACCAAAAGAGGTTCTACTCATGTGTTCACACTTACTTTGATTTAGAAGTTTCTCAAGAGAGTCATATGAACCACAGAAAGCCTCCATCATTTTTGGAGTAGGTGTAAGAAACATAGGATGAAATAAAAGAAGAAATGAAATGAGATATTAAGTGCCTTTATTAGTTGGCATTTAAGTTTTGTTTGAAAAGCAGATCAAAACTTAGGTTTGGGTCCCAAATTATTGTTAAAAGAACCAGTAAAATCCCTGCTTCTGAACGCAGGGACACTTTTTTTTTCCATTAATTTTATGTACACTCTATATCCACCAAATATCCATTCCTTGGAGAAATTTTTGTGTTGTGCTTTGTGAGGTGGGGGGAGCAAAAGAGGTAGTGACTTCCTGTTTTTCATCACCAAAGAAGTTTGTTTAAATATCACATTTGTCTTCTATTATATGATTGCAAGTTTCACCCACTCACTTTGTGAGGTGTCCTTGTAAAGTCTTACTGGGTTTTAAAAGTTGCGGTATCACTGCTGCAAAAAAGGACACATTACTTTCAGAACCACTTTGCTCTCTCCTGTTCGTCCTTCCTTTTTTCTTTCTTTCTTTTAAGATCTTTTTTATTTCAATCTTTCTGATAAATGTTGAGTAAAACAGACCCCTACACACAACCCCGGCACTGGCCGACGCCCTAGGAACACTCTTTGATTTAGCACCGTTCTGAGAGTCGGGAAACACGCGAACGAAAAACAATCAGACCGGCTCTAACCCGGTGAACCCCCCGGGTTTTCTCCCAGTTCCATCCTCACAGGATCCCGGTGGGAACCGCCGGGCGTACTCCGGCCACGAGGCCGATTCCCAGGCCGCCCGGCCAGGAGGCGCTGCGGGCCAGTCCCCCGAGGCCGCCCGCCGCCCGCGCCCCCACCCCCGCCGCCGAGTTCCGCGCCGCCGGCAGGGGTTACTCTCGGTCATTCTGCTGCACAGTCTCACCCCAGCTTCCCCATCCGCGCCCGGCCTGAGGCTGCCCCAAGAGACGAGCAGTAAAGGGCTAGAAGATTGGAGGGGCGTGAGGAACGGGCACCCCCAGCTCCGGGTTTCCGCAGGCTCCCCTTCGCTTTATGTGTTTTTTTTTTCTTCTTCTTCTTTTCTCAAAGGAACAAAACCCGTCCCCCCGCTGCACTAGGGACACCAGCTCGGGTGCGCGCACAGGAATTGTAAGCAGGACCCCGAGGCCAAAACAAAGCCCCCGCAGCCTCAAGCCAGCAACAGCGCAAAATATCCCGTTCAGGACACCTCCGGCTCGAGTTCTTGGAGAACAAGGACATGCTACTCCAGTCCGGGGACGCACAGAGACGATCCCCTAGTCAGAGTCCAGCTCAGACCAGCTTCTCAAGGATGCGGCCGGGCATTTGTCCCGGTGGGCGCGGATCGACCCGCAGCCAGAGGGGTTTCCAGCACGCTCGGGAGCTCCGGAACAAAGGAAGATTTTGTGCCGGACCTGCCGCTCTCCCCACCCCTGCAGTGGCGCCCCCCAGCACGCGCAGGAGCCCCCTAACCCCCTGCGCGGGAGGCATTGCGTCCCGGCTCTCCACGCCCAAAGATGCTCGGCTTACTCCGCGGCCCGGCGAGCCCCGGGCGTAGCAGCGACGCATTCAAGGATCTCTAGTCCCAGGAAGTCCCCTTCCCGTTTACGCCAGCCCCCACCCCATTTGCGTTGCAAGGGATAGGGTGATCAAGGGATACCGACCCAAGTCTCCGCAACCCGGCACTTCCCAAAGCCTCCTCGGCCGGGAAACAAAACAAAACAATTACGCCCTAGTCACGGGAGAGACTCTTACCTGTTTTCCACTTTTCTGTCTGCGACTTTTTCCCCCACCCTTTGGCAAACCCTTCTGGGGGAGGGGACGTGTAGAAGAACAAAAACAAGCCGCAAACCGCCCCGCGAAATTGGCTCGGGCGGCGAGGGTCCTGCGACACCCCCCGCCCTGGCCACCCGCGCCGAGGTTGAGATGTATCGGCTCGGCTCGGCCGGTCGCGGCCCCACTCACTCTCCCTCGGAATTACCGGGTTTTTGCCGCGACTAGTTCCTTTTATAGATTCGGCAGAGCTGAGCGCAGGGGTTACTACCGGTCAAAGCCTGTTCTCTCCCTCCTCCCCGCCCCCTTCCCGGACTCTGTTTATGTAGTTCAGTCACTCAACACAAAGCACGTGGAGCCGCGGTCCGCCCCTTAAACAGGCGCAGTCCTTCGGATCGGGACAGGGCCGGGGTTGGGAAAGGGGTGCAGGCAGCTCCAGGACCAGGGTCCGCGTCCCCAGCCCCCGACCCGGCCTGCCAGCCCAGAGCAAAAGCGGGAAACGCGGGGCCTGGAGTTGCGCCCGAGATTCCAGTCCACGTTCTGGGCAGACAACAGCACTGATGGAAATCGCCTCCTCTAAACTTGCGTTGCCCGCAATTTTTTTTTTTTCTCTTCCCTTTGTTAGTTTACTACTCAGTCGGAGGGATTGAGGGAGAGAGGGCAAGAGGCTGAAACCCAGCAGGAAGCCAACACTGGGGTCTTTCTTTCCTTCCCAAGGCCCGGGGCGGAGCGGAGGGGGTTTGGGGCAGGAAGGTGGCCAACCCTGGGGACCTGGCCAGCCCTGGGGGACTGCTGCTTTGGTTTTCCACCTCAAATCTTGACCCATTCACTGTCTTTGAGAGCCTCGCCCTGCCCCACCCCACCCCACCCCTTGTCCCTGGCGAGAGCTAGTAAAGAACCCCTTGCACCTTCCTTTGGTAACTGAAAGGAAAGGAGATGAGTAAAACCGGGAACAACGTGGGCCAGCCCCGTTTTTATTTTCCTGGTATTGGTAAAGTCCCTGTGATAAATCCATGGGGCTTGGGTTTCGGCTAGTTTAGATTTGGTGAGTGCAGCTAGAGAATCAGTCCTGTAAAATTATATAGTTACTCCAGGAGCAAGAGGTCAGTGGATACAAAGGGACCCCACTTGCCTTATGTCTCAAGTCAAGTCATAAATCAAGTCAGCAAGTTGTAAAATAAATATCTTCTCTTCCTACCCAGAAACGTCTTCTCTGTACATGGGTAGACAAGACACCCCCCTTCCAGGAGCCCCAGAGGTCGATGGGCAGGAATGTACATCAGGGGTTTTGTCACATTCAGGACAGCCCAGTGAAGAGGCCCTCGCAGGCATGGAGGTATAATTAGGGGCCCTTAGGGCATGGAATTCTGGGGTCCCAGATACTCAGAACTCCAGATGGCATGGCCTCAGGGCCCTGTGGAGGAAGAAGGGATGCAGTTTGAGGAAGACCAGAGCCTTGTATTCTTCAAGTCCCAGGGCCCAGGACAACCACCCCTCCTGCCCAGGTTAAGCCCTGGTCCAGAGACTGGACTCTGGGATCAAATTTGTCTGAACCATATGGCCAGCTACTTAGGTAATGTCTTTTGCCTCCATTTCTTCATCTTGAAAGTGGAGAGAAGGTGCATGTATTCTGTGCCCCACAGAGAGTGTTCTGAAGACGAATTTTATGGAAACCTTGGAGCTCCTTGAAAGAATAGCACTGTAAACCCAGAAGGTGTTATTAGCTGACTATTAATGTCATTTCAGGTACCAGCCATAGTCTATAAAGTTTTTCCCACACCAAACTTTTAAAACTCCAGGGCTAGCCAAAAGTTAAGAGGAATCTGTCTGACCGTCTATATAGAGGAAGGCTCCCATCATGATTTTAGGGTGACTTTAGGATATGATTAAGTCTTCGTGAACTGCCCCCACCCCCACTTCTACTTCCACCTCCTATCTCCTTCGCCCCTACCCACATCTATCACAGTGCTTAAAATCCTACCACCAAAATCATTCTTTTTGAATTGTGAAGGCTCTGGCTCGTAAGAGCACCCTAATAAGGTCATCTCTTTGGTTGTTATGACCTCATATGTAGTGGAGAACAGGTTACAGTAAATCCCATGGGATACTGGGAGAAAGAAGGTGAGCCGAACAGAAAGGAGACAGCTATTGATTCCAAATACCTAAGTCTATGACCTCAGAAGAGACCAAGCCTTCAAAGAAATGAAGGAATTTGGCCAGGTTACATGGGGACAGATGTCTGCTGACCCCAAGCCCACACTTTCCAAGTGCAACAGCTTCATATGACAAGAGTACTACATTCCAAACATGAAAGCCGTGGAGAATGTGCCACTTGAGAAAGAGGTTTGCAGGTGTGAGTTCTCTCCCCTCCAATCCTGGACGGTCATCGGCTGATTTGCTCCTGAGCGTTCCAAACTGAGTTTTCCTCCAAGTCTGTCAGTTCCCACTGACACCAACACCCCCCACTCAAGCCTCACTTTAGGTGACCCTTCCCAAATGAGAAGGAAAGCCCTTCTTCCTTGCCTTTTCTCTAAAGAAGCTGATTCCATAATTGTAGCCTAGGTGGCTTGAGATTCTATTCTGAGACAACCGTGGCATCCTCTAATTACAGAATCGACCTTCGGGCAGCTGTGGCCTTGAAGACCCTGCTGGAGGTCATGGAGCTGCAGAGAAGCTTCATAGAGACGTTTAAGTTAGGGATTCCCTGAAAGGCTTTGCTTGGAGGTTGCTTTGATAAATGACATCTGTTAATCTGTTCGTGTAAATGTACATATGCACATTGTTTAAAATATAAATAATTTGCACTATGCATGTGTTTTCTGGTTGGTATGTACACTGTTTGGTTCCTGGAAACTGAAAAACAATAGAGTATTACAGGAAAATGCTGAAGAATAAAAAAGAAAGTATTCTAAAAATAACTTTTCAAGCTGAATTTGAAGACCTAATATCTGGAATCTTGGAGAATTCCTGGAGAATGAGAGATATCTCAAAAAATTTTTTAATAAAAGAAGGTGTTTCAACGTTCATATATAAAGAAGAATAAAAGTATCTACAGTTCATATTTGGGTCAGCTTAATTCCAGTGCATGGTTAGACACAGAAGCAATTCATCAATCAATATTCAAATAAAAACACACACCATTATTTGTAGAACAGGTCATGCACAGCAAAAGCCCCCAATACCTGCAATTCAATTCCGTTTAACTGGACCAATGCAATCCCCTTCTGTACTAAGGTGACTCCTACTGACATGAAAGCAATAGATTGAAAGCAATTACCACTTTTAGATTTGGGTAAGATGTTCTGCTTGTCACTGGCATCAACAAGTTAGCCTGGGTCATAGACAGATACAGTCCCCTGAATTACTAGTGGGTCAGTGACTTATAATTCTTTTTAAAAGCCATCTTCCTAATCTGCTTCTTTTCAAACTCTCCTTCCCTTAGGAGACAAACTGCTTGAAAGATTTAACCCCTACTTACTCCCTCTCATTCACTCCCCAGTCCATTTGTAATCAAATTTTTGCCCCCACCACGCTAGGTCTGTTTTGTCCAAATTCATTAATGACGTCCTTTTAAAATAAAAAGAGAAAGAAACAGAGAGCGCATGCACAAGAAAGAGAGAAAGAGACAGACAGAGAGAGAAAGAAAGAATGAGAGAAAGGGAAGGATAGAAAGAAAGGAAAAAAAGATGTTTATGTGTTTAAACTTTTAAATTAAAAATATCTTTTTTTTAATTTTTTTTTTACTTTGTAGTTTACAAATACACAAAACAGGTATGTTTAAATTTAAGTTACATATTTATTAAGGTAAGGAACTATATAGAAAAAAAACATTTGTCCTTAAAGACATACTCAGGAATAAACTGTTGTACAAATTATTGCACATCTGAAATATCTTTTAAATGTAGAAAAATACAGAGAAAAGTGATCTCTGGTATTTGATGTAATCGGCCCCACCTTCCTTCTTGAAACTAGTTCTTCTCTTGTATTTCATGAATCTGATTCTCCTGCCTCTTTAATGCTCTTTTCTTGACTCTTCTTTTACTGTGTATTTCCTGATATTGGTTTTCTCTTCACATTTCTACATGCCGTCCCCATCACTCCACCCTCGTCCCCATCCCCAACAATATTAGTTGCTCCCTTGGAGCCATTTAAAACCTGTGTTTCCAGCCCTCCATCCTTGTGGAGCTCCAGGATTGTTCTTCCTAACACGTGGAGGTGGCTCCAGCAGGACCCAGCCGTGGGCCGGAGCTGGCCCAAACCAGTTCAGGAGAACTGATTGTACAGATCTCTTCCGAAATCTGCAGTAAGTGACCTCGACCTGGCTAGCTTGAAATCGCCAAGGAAACCCATAAGCACTACAAATCAGGGACTGTCCTTATTTCTGAAAGCCAGTTGTTAACATTTACCAGCACACCAATGAGCAGGACATTCTGCAAATAAATCCAAAACCGAGAGTATCTTACCTTCCTCTTACATCTCCCCCCCCACCTCCGCGTGCCTTTATTTCTAATATCAATTAATGATACCATTGTCCACTCAAAGACTATGGGAAGTCATCCTTGCTTAACTATTTCACCTCACGGTCATCGTCACCGTCTTTCTTCTCGCATCTTAAAAAGCATCAAAGTCAAGTCAATTGTACCTCCCAAAAGCTCTTAAATCTGTCCCTTCTCCATCCCCTCTGCCTTAGTCTAGGCTGAGACATCTGGGCTTCTATGCTATAGTAACCTCCAACAGCTGTCCCTGACTCTAGTTTGTCCCTCTTTCTATTCATCTTCTCCATGGAAGATGAAGTGATTTTTCTAAGGGCAAAACAAAACAAAGACAAAACCTCCCTAATCATGTCATTTTCCTCTTCAAACCTTCCTGTGGCTCTCTCCATTGCTTACTAAAAAAAAAAAAAACACCCTCAAAGTTCCTTAGGAAGGTCAAAAAGACCTTTAGGAACATGACATTTGAAGGCCTTTTAAGTCCAGTTGTATACCCTACTACTTCCTCAATCCCTTCTAGCTCCCTTCTCATCCCTATCCAGCTCCAATTCTACAAATTTACCGTGTGTTTGCTCATGTAGATTCCATTACTTGGAAACCCCCCTCTCATCTCCTCGGCTGTCCTATTTAAGAAGCTCTTGAGTAATAGGAGAGAGAGAGAAGAGTTGTTGAGATTTCTTTAAACTGTGTATTGAAGGAGATGGATGGAATTAAATAGCTAATGCTGCTATGCTATTATTCCAGAAGCAGAAGACAGGAGAGACAGAGAGGAGAAGAGGTGCTGAAACCACTTCCATAATTAGATGGAAAGATGTGGGATACAGCGTAGAGAAAGGAAGGAAGGCAGGAAGGTAAGAAGGCAGGAAGGAAGGAAGGGGAGGGAAAGGGAGAAAAGGGGAGGAGGGGGAGGGGAGGGAAGGAACAGGAGGAAACAAGGTGGGGAGAAAGAAAGAGCGAAAGAGAAAGAAAGAGAGAGAGGAAGAAAGGAAAGAAGGAAGGGAGAGAAAGACAGAGAGGCAGGGAAGGAAGGAAGGAAAGAGAGAGGGAAGAAAGAGAAAGAGAGAGGGAAGGATAGAGGGAAGGGAAGAAGGAAGGGTAGGAAAAAAAAGAAGGAACATTTTTTAAGTACCCAAACTAAATTAAAATTTTACACTCAAGTCAGATCCTTTGACAAGTATAACAATAGCTTCAGAGAGCAGTGAGTGCCCTTAAGTTTGAAAAAAAAGTAATTGGAATATGAGAAATAAAAAAATTAAACATTTATTATGGCAGAAGTGCTAGCCACATTTCTCTCCCCTTGTTCTACAGAGTACTTTTTTGACTCTTGTGAAGAATCCATATTCCTGGCTGCAATTTCAGGAATGAGGGACTGTTTTATTTCTTAGCCAGGCGTTTTCCTTTTCTCTGACATATTCATAAAAGACTAAGTAATTAAGAAACAAAGAAATACTGGGAAATGTTCCTGATTCCATTTTCTCTTAGATCTCTACGGAGACAAGCCTCTCCTTTTGTTCCCTTTGGGGAGGAGTCCTGTGGGAGCATTTGTGTTTCCCTGTTGTCCTCAATGGTCTTGTGTTGATTTCATCCATTCTTGCAACTGTACCCTTCACGGCTTCTGACATTCCCTGGATGGAATGCATGCTCCCGCCTCCTCAAAGATGAAACATCCAGGAACAGACCTTTATTTCCCTTCCTTGTCGCCGTGCTTCTCCTGACTGATGGTCACCAGAAGAAATCGGGAGCAATTCCTTAGCTGGGTGGTTGTCCCCATGATCCACATGTGTTTGCCCGTCGGTGGAAGTGGGCTCCATTCACAGAGATCTGGGCTTCCGTGCTGCCCCTAAGGCCAGCTTCCTCACATCTGGCTCCTGCAGCCAGCAAAGTCCGGAGGTTGGGAAGCCCTGGGCGCACTGCTGGAATGAAAAAGGAAAGATGAATTGGGAAATAATATTCTCAGCCTAAGGAAAATAAACTCGGAGGTTAGAGAAAAGAGGGAAAGATGATGTCATAATGAAGGTCAGGAAAGCTGAGCTGCTAATGGGCAATGTAACAACATGTGTCAACAGCATTTGACACATTAGTTTCCCTGAAGGAATTCACCCTAAGGAAATGCACCTCCCCCCCCAAAAAATGGTCAAAGACTTATGTTCAAGAAATTTTGTTACTGCTTATTCAACACAGTGAACGTTTTTTAAATATTTAATTATCTAACAGCAGGAAAATTCTAAAACAAACTATGGCAAATTCATATGATGGAAATACAATGCAGCCATTAAAAATAATATTTTAAAAGATTACTGATACAGGAAAATGCTCATGGTAAAGAAGTGCAAATACGAAAACTACAGCAATGTGTATATGTGATTACTATTTAGTAAAAATAAAATTATTAATACCTTTAATAGTCTTTTTCACTGGATATATGCACATAGAAAATATTGCAAATAAACTATCTGAATGTTAACAGGTTTTTGTGGATGGTGGGATTAGGAATGATTTTTTTCATACATGTCTGCATTTTCCAAAATGTTTGGGATAAACTAAGAAAACAGTAGGAAAAACAGAGTTCAGATAAGTGATAGAAACGGGAGTTTATGACTGCAGAAAGGCAAAGCATAAATTACCAACCACATGGAAACAGCAAACTCTAACATATTTTAAAGATATGTATGCACGTTAGCAAAGAAAAGAAGAGAATGAAGAGAGATGAAAATGGTTAAGGCAGCTAGGACTTCTTAGGGAGTAGGTTTAATAAAATGTAAAAGAAAATAAAGGGAAAGGATTTTAAACCAATCCTAGGGATCCACAGCCAAGCGCTTGTTGCTGAGTGTTCAAATCTCCCTACTTGTCTGACCTTCAGTTTTATCCCTCTTATTTGTACAGCATATCTGTATGTCCTCAGGTATGTCACATCACCTCTTTGTGCCTCAGTTTACACATCTGTCAAGTGGAGGTTACTAGTAGAATCTACCTTAGAGGATTTCTATGAATGTTAGACGAGTTAGTACATAGGAAATGTTTAGAACTGCACCTGACATCTAGTACTAAGAAATGACACCTGTTATTATTATTATTACCATTTATTAAAATTATTATTATTATTGCTAGCTGTGATGGCTAATTTAATGTGTCGATTTGGCCTCTGCTTTAGTAAATTCTGCCTTAAAACTAAACTATCTACTGGGTTTCCAGCCTGCCCACATCCCCATATATTTAAGACTCAAAACTGTAGCAACTCTTACCAGCATTTCCAGCCTGCTGGCCTGACCTACGTCATTTGCCCATAATCGCATGAACCAATTCTGTACAACAATTTTCAAATGTATATATCTATACTCTGTTGGTTCTCTTTCTCTGGAGAACCCTGACTGGCACATTATCGAAGCAACAATATGACCATTTCTCAATATCCAACAATAACTGATTACATGTAACTCATTAAAAGTCCAACCTGTGGATTTCTCAATTGATGTTTTCAATTAAATTATCCAGTAAGACCCACTTCACCAGCCTGGAATTTAAATATGATTATATCTCTTTTTTATTTTCTATTTACTCACTCAAATCCCCACCTGCTTGTTAGCAAGAAGTTCAGTGTCTCTCAGAGACCTCTTTCCCTCCCTCTTCTGGAATCGCCTGAGAGCCCCAAGGGCTCCGCAGAGATCTAGAGAGGCCAATCAGTTCACCATCAGGCTCCAATTTTTAGAAGCCTATTGCTCTGCCGCTGGAACTCAGAGCACCACTGAAGACTGGTCCCATAAAGTTCCATGCATTCTTTTCTGGTCCATTGCTGAAATTAGCCCATCCTGGTTTTGATCCGGGAATGGCCTTCGATGAGACTCTGCCCTTGGGCTCTAAAAGTTCACCCACCTTAGCTGCTATCAGAGGCAGCTTACTGCCCACATCCAGCTCTCTGATACATGTTTGGAGTGGGAATATTGGAATTTTATTTGAATTAATTGACAAGATTGGAAATGTCACACAACCTTTACTATTCACTTCTGTTGAAGAGATGGAAGCTCTCACCGCTCGAGACCCTTTCCTACGGGAGGGAAAAGGGGCTCTCTTTAGCTGAAGCCTACTGTTTCCATTTTGTCAAAGACCCCACTAATCCCTCTTTTTCCTAGACAGCCTGCTTCACTCAGCTGGCACTACCTGCCCAGCCCCTGGCAGCCTCCGATTTGTGACACCTGGCCTAAAAGTTCTTGGAGGGCAGGAGAGGGCTAGTGCATCAAGCACACTGGAATGTGTGGAGGGAAGCACCAAGCTTGTGAATGTGGTAGGCAGTCTATAACGTAAACCTAGATGAAAGAAAACCCAGCTGAGGGCCAGTGTGTATAATACAGCCGAACTCTCACCTCTGCGTCAATGAGACGACTCACATCTGTATTGCAGATCATAATCCCCGGAGTTTCTACTTTCACATTTGTGGTCCTAATTGAACACAACTTGAATCACAAAGCAAAAAAAAAAAAGAAAGACCTCAACAAAAGTAACATCACTTCCTCAAAAATCTCACCCTTCACGGGTATCAAAGCCCTGGTTAAATCAGCAGGGGAGACTCAAAGAAATCAGAAGCCACATTCTCTTTTGGTAACTAAAACTGTGAACAAAGAGAATATCCAGATCCATTAAAGTTCAAAGTTTCATCCACTGTCACTTTGTTTACTGAATCAAACCCTGAGAAAAACAAAGGAAGCAAGATGAAAAAGTCAGCACTCCACTGGGGATGGTCTCTAAGGCAAAGTTGGAGAAGAAATGGGCCAGAAAATCATGTGGGTAGCTGAGGACACAAAAGCATTCCCAAAAGTATCTTCAGGGTGTATCATTCAAAGAGTTTTGAATGACCTAAGATTTGAAAGTATCATTCAAAGAGTTTTGAATGACCTAAGATTCAACGAGCTAATGATCAGATAGTTCAATTATTTCTTCTGCAGATAATTTGTCACCTCCTACTTCTATGAAATGACCACTGTGCTGTATAAAATGATAGAATGAAAAGTAACTTGCAGTTTCACGCCCTTCATTTTCTTAAAACCACGCAAAGGCAAACAGAAACGTGATACCATGAGACTTCAAGGAAACTGTAGAGCCAAAGTAATTTGATTCTACAAACAGATGCTTGACAAGAAGTTATATTTAAATCAACCATCAATCAGTACATAATTTCTAAATTTAGGCATAAATAACCTTTTCACTTCATCCTCCCCATCGCTATATGCCTAGAATTATATTTTATACTGACTAAATGAGGTGCATTATTTGATTTTTTTTAACTACATAAACACCTGGAGGCTTAATTTCTTCAACCCAAGAAATAGATTTTGTTTTGTTTTTTTTTTATATGGGCAGCCACAGGGAATCGAACCAGGTCTCGGGCATGGCAGGCGAGAACTCTGCCTGCTGCACCACCATGGCACGCCCATATTTTTAAATATAAAAGACGTCTCCTCAAAAATAGTAGGACAGGGCTGGCCATGGTGGCTCAGGAGAGCGTTTTCGCCTGCTATGCCAGAGACCCGGGTTTGATTCCCAATGCCTGCCCAAAAAAAAAAAAGTAGGAGAGTGTTTGTAACCCACACACAGCAGAAGGTGAAAAATCAACCAGTGGAAATGATTTTGCTGTGTTAGCAGTCCCAGAAATATGCACCTAAATGCTCTCTTTGACAGTATATTTGGGCAGGAACTTTTGGAAGTGTACATGATATTGAATAAATCTGCTTGACTGGGGAAAAATTTCTAGTGGTCTAAAAATCAAACCTTTAAATTTTGCAGGTGTTTTTTAAATGAAAATAAATTCTTAAAATAATATTTGGAAAAGTACTATATGCTCATAGTCAAGGATATTTACTCACAGCCAAAATATAGTTCGGACTATAAAGATAAAGGCTATGCCAAAGGTACAAAGAGAAAAACGGAAATCACTGCAAAATCACCCCCAGAGAATGACTTCTGTATCTGCTGAACATTCTTCCAGAGTTTTTACTATAAATAATTATAACTTGGACATGTATTTTTCATTTTTAAAAATGAGCTCAATCCATAGATGCTATTCATAGCTATTGCTTTCACTATATCAATATAACATGGACATGTTTCCATGTCAACAAATACAGATTTATAGACTTACATCAATATTTTAAATGGATATATAATATTTCTCTGTATTTATGTATCATAACTTGAAAGAAAATCCTTATAATAGGCATTTCGCTTGTACCCATCTTTCTATAATCATAAAAACACAGCCACAAACATCCTTGTGCTATCTTTGCACATATGCCCAAAGACTCCATAGAATACTTAGAATATAAAAGTGGGATTGCTGAAACTTAAACATACATTACACTTTGATACACATAGCTAAACTGCCGTCCTTAAAGCTGGCTCCAACATACTCTTCTGAGCAGTATGAGAAGCCTAGTTAGGTTTTTTTAATTATCAAAGAGTAAGTTTTACTTTTTTTTCCTTTCCATCTACAGTTCTACGACCCTTACATATGTGTAGGTTTGCATTGCCACCACCTTAACCAGGGTATGGAACAATTTCATCTCCCTTAAAACTCCTTCGTGCTACCCACTTACAATCACAACGTCATACTCTACCCCTTCACCCGTCACCAAAACCCCTGGCAATCACTGATCTGTTCTTTGTCGTTATAATTTTCTCTTTTCAAGAATGTTATATAAATGGAATCATGTAGTATGAACCCTTTGGTGACTGGCTTCTTTCACTCAGCATAAACCTTTTGCAATTCATCCAAGATGTTGCATGTCTCAATAGTTCAGTCTATTTATTGCTAAATACCATTTCATTGTAAGGATGTGGTACAGTTTGTTTATCCGTCCACCTATTGAAGGACATTTGTTTGTTTTTCCCCAGTGTTTGGCCTTTATAAACAGAACTGTGACAAACATTCAACAACAGGTTTTTGTGAGAATCTAAGTTTTCATTTTTTAACCTAAACACAGGAGTGAGATTGCTGGGTCGTATGGTAAGTGTATGTTTAGCTTTATCAAAAACTGCCAAACCTTTTGCCAGGGTGACTGAACCGCTCTACATTCTCACTAGCAATATATGAGGTTTCACTTGTCCTATAGCCTTGTCAGCATTTAGGATTGTCATTATTTTTGGCTTGAGCCATTCGAATAAGAGTATATTGGTATGAGTATGCCTAGTTTTTCATTCCTTTATGAACATTATTATCTATTTTTCAAATCCATGTCCAATCTAATTTATTTTTTATTTGTATTTCCTTCGATTACTAGTAAAAGTAAATCTCTTTTATATGTTAATTGATCTTTTCTTACTAATTTGTTAAAGCTCTTGTTAAACAAGCCTTTTAACTCCCAGACTGTTACATATGTTGCAAATATTTACCCAGTTTGTCATCTTTTTTTATTTCTTGAATTAATCATATAAGTTTTTTCCTTTAGCATTTCTGGCTTTGATGTTTGGAGATTCCTTCTCCATTTCAAGATTACAGAAACACTCAACCTCATTTCTTCAAGCACTTTCCTAAATTATTAAACGTTCAGCTTTATTATCACTAGCTGCCTTCACCCCAGGACTGATGAGTTGAGGCTCAGACCTGAGATAAAGATCAGGGCAGTCTCCCCGCTCCTTGCAGGATAATTAAAGTTTTCTTTCAAAAGTGTTTCTCTCTCAAGAGGGGGCCGGTTTCACACAGCCACATCAAAACATTATGTTAAATCTTCTGCTGAGTTTAAAGTGAAGAAGCCAGGATATGTCCTGGGTAGAGCGATTGTTCTGACTCTTTGTAAAAAGGACGGTGGGGGGAGGGCTGGAGGGGTTGAGACTCTCCCTGATGAGACTGCTAAAAATTCCATCTCTTTCCCCCAGAGAGCAAGAAAATGGCCTTTCAAAAAAAGCAACAATTAATTAACAGTCCTGATTTAGACTCCACACACCTCAAAGAACAGTTTTAACAAGTAGGTAGGATTCATGCTGAGCTAAGCAGAGACTGCCCCAAATGTGATCTGCAGGGAAAGGTGGAGAAGGAAGGCTCAGTGTTGGGGAGAGCCAGGGAAGCTACCTACAGACCAGAAGAGAAAAATAAATATGCAAGAAATACGCAAGAAAGCAAACTGCCCAAGGAGAAAGAACACAGTAAAGAAAAGTACAAGTGAGAAAGGAGTATGTAAGGGCCTGCCTCAAAGCCTTAATGGAATTAATGGTTGGATCTTAACTCACTGCAGCAGAAGTAAGCGGCATCAAAAAGGAGGAGAAAAGATGAAAGAAGTGTAGGGGTCTGAGGCCTGAGTACCCTTGACTAGGTCAGCAACAACCTGTAAAGGGAGACATCAGAGCTGTACTTGCAGCAAAGACAGAATTTATAATTATTTGTAATTTTAACTCTTTCATAAAATCAACTAATGGTTTATATATGTTTTATAATCACATTGTCAAACATCTCAGTTTTTAAGACTCTGTTTAAGAACCCCAGTCGTTACATCAAAAATTCCAAACTCCTGTTGTATCCAAGATAGAAACAAAATCTCCTCTTTTTATTTTTTAGGGAGTAAGATCTTGTCGGTTAGTGTGATGTCCGATACATCCAGAGTAATTTGGGCAGAAAATTAAAAAAAAAAAAAAACTATTAGCAATGTCCCCTAGAGGGACTGGGGAAAAATGTGGAAATATTTAAACTTCCTCACCTGGGGAATTCCCAATATTCTCACAAGTATTGGGGACTACCAACTTAATAGGTCAAACCCTAGATCTTGGGGTTCGACCCTATAAAACTTATAGGATAGGCTAAACCTACTTATAATTATGCCTAAGGGTCACCCCCAGAGAATCTCTTTTGTTGTTCAGATGTGGCCTCTCTCTCTAAGCCAAATTGACAGATGAGCTCCCTGCCCTCCCCACTATGTGGGACATGACTCCCAGGGGTGTAAATCTACCTGGCAGCATGGGACCTGACTCCTGGGATAAGCCAGGACTTGGCATCATAGGAATGAGAAACCCTTCTTGACCAAAAGGGGGAAGAGAGAAATGGTACGAAAAAATGTATCAGTGGCTCAGAGATTTCAAACAGAGTCAAGAGGTTATCCTGGAGGTTGTCCTTATGCATTATATAGATATTCCTTTTTAGTTTTTAGTTTATTCAAATAGCTAGAAGAAAATATGTGAAACTGTTGAACTGTAATCCTGCAGCCTTGATTCTTGAACATGATTGTGTAACTATATAGCTTTTACAGTGTGACTATGTGATTGTGAAAACCTTGTGACTGACACTACGTTTATCCAGTGTATGGGTATATGAGTGAGAAAATAAACATAAAAAATAAATAAATAATGGGGGGATAAGGGGTATGGGATGTTTTGGGTCTTCTTTTTTTATTTTTTGGAGTAATATAAATGTTCAAAAATTGATTCTGGTGATGAATGCACAACTATATGATTGTACTGTGAACCATTGATTGTATACTTTGGCGTTTTTTTTATTGTATACTTTGGATGATGATATGTATGCAAATATATCTCAATAAAATTGCATTAAAAAAAACAGATGCTCATGAATTATGTCAAAAATTCCAAACTTCTGTTGTATGCAAGATAGGAAGAGCATCTCCTCTTTTTATCGTTTCATTCATTAAATATTTATTGAGCACTTACTATGTGCCAGGCACTAAACAAAACAGCACCATCCTAGCCCTCTTGGAGCTACATTCTCATGAGTGGAGAAAGACAATGAACCAATAAATAAGAAAATATATAGTATGCCAGATGGCGACAAGTGCAATGGAGAGAGAGAAGGGGGTGGGGAGGGGGGAGAGAAAAAAAACAAAGCAACACAGGGCTTCAGGTGGAAAGGAGTAAGTGTGTGCTTTTGTATCTAGGAAGATGAGGTGAGGCCTCATTAAGAAGGTGCTCTCTATGCAAGATGTGAGGGAGTGGCCATACATATATCTGGGGGAAGAGGTTTCCAAGCTGAAGACCCTGAAACAGGAGAATACCCATTGGATTGAGCAAGCACCAGAGTAGCTAGAATGACTGAGAGGCCCAGCATGGGGAAAGATGCTGATCAGAGAAGCTGACCAGGACCAGAGCTTAAGCCATGATGAGAACTGAGGCTTTCATGATGAGAGCAAAGAGGGAGCCATCGGAGGGTTTTGAGCAGAGGAGTGAAACACCTAACCTCTTACAGGTTCTACCTGTCCACCTGTCCACCTTGCTGTAGGGAAAGGTAGGGTGCCATAATTGACCCTGCAAATAAGGGCGTTACCTGTGTATAGGTTTAATCATCAACATCATTCTCATTAAAGTGTTTACTTAATTCATATTTTTGAATCATCATCATCAAATAGTCAAATACTTACGAAGTGTCAATGACTTATGCAAAGGAGCCAAAACAAGAGAAAGGATTGAGAAAATTATCAGGATAATTGGAGCCAAAAAAAAACAAAGTTCTTTTTGTAGCTTGAAAACAGTATTATCTGATGATGGCAGCAATTGCTTTCAGCATTTCAATAAACATTTATGGTGCACCAGATGTGTGACATTTGTTGTGCTAGGTTCTACCCATGCTTTGAGAGGGCTCACAGCTTAGCCAGAAAGGTGAGAGACAAAACAAGCAATTACCATATTCACTGGAACAAGCTATGATGAAGGAAGCACAAACAAGCAACAGAGCAGCCTGAAAGTCTGAGAAAGTTTCAAAGAAGAGTCAACCTCTGAGCTGAGTCTGCAAAGATGACTCAAGATTTCTCCAAACTTGGGTGGAAGAAGAGCTCTCAAGGAAGGCTGCTGTATCAGTGTCCTATGACTGCTGTCACAAGACACCACAGACTCAGTGGTTTAAAGCAACCAGAAATGTACTCTTTCATAGCTCTGGAGGCAGAAGTTCAAAATCAGTGTCATTGGGCCAAAATCAAGGTGTCAGTAGGACCACGCTCCTTACAGAGGCTCTTGCGGGAGAACCACTCCTTTCTTTTTCCAGCTTTTGGTGGCTGCCAGAAATCCTTGGCTTGTGGCTGCACCACTTCAGTGTCTCCCTCTGTGGCCACATTACCTTGTCTTCTTCTGTGCCACATCTTTCTCTGCATCCCTCTTTTAAGGAACCACGTGATTGCATTTAAGATCCCATCAGATGACCCAGGATGATCTCCCCATCCCAAGATTCCCAAACTTAATCCCATCTGCAAAGTCTTTTTTTGCCATATATAAGTAACATTCTCAGTTCCAGGGATTGGGATCTGGAAATACTTGGTGGGGCTATTTTTCAGCTGACCACAGATGTCTGAAGGCAGAAAGGCAGAGGGAGTTGAGCAAAATTACCTGTTGCTTCTTGTGGCTAAATCCCAGGAAAGGCGCTTAGTGAGAACTGGCAGCAAACAAGGCTGAAAGGATGGCTAGGCCAGCTCAGGAAGAGCAAAGGAGCCTTGGCAAAGGGTTTGGGTGGATTGTGTCCCCTCAACTCCTATTTTTGCCCGCAAATATGCTTATAATTAGTGAAGTTCCTTTCTACATTTGCCACATGAATGAAAGCAGGCTTGTTCCTGAGGCGGTAGAATGGTGAAGGGTGAAGACTCGGAAACCACATGGCCAGGTCTTGACCCCTGAGCAGCTGAGTGACTCTGACCCGATTGTGGTCATCCTTGAGCCTCCATTTTCTCATTTATTAAGAAAGGATAATAATAGTACCTGCCTGTTCTGGATTGAATAGTGCCCGCCCCACCTCCAAATTCATGTCCACCTGGAACTTGTGAATGTGACATTACTAGGAAATACGGTTTTTGCAGATGTAATAAAGTTAAGGTGGGGTCATGCTGGAATGGGGGGGGGGACTCTAAATTCAATACAATTAGTATCCTTGTAAGAAGAGGAAATTTGGAAACAGACACACAGAGGCACAGAGATCCCCAGGGAGAAGCCACGTGACAACAGAGGCAGATACTGGAAGGATGCAGCTATCAGCTAAGGAACCCCCAGGGTGGCCAGCTACCTCTAGAAGCCAAGAAAGAGACAAAGTCCTTCCTGAAAACTTACTTCTGAAGCAGAACCCCCTGTTGCTATTGTCAGGCTGGTTTTGTGTGATCCCTGTCCAGCCTAACTGCTAATCAGAAGTGAATGTACTCATAGACTGGCTCGGGAGAGTCCTGCTAGACCTGGAGAAGGCTCAGCCCAGGGCTCCCAGATTTCAGCGCTGCAGAGATGGACTTTCCACTCTACTCTAGAAAGCAGGGGCACATGTCATCACACCCCCACTGGAGGCATTCCATTTAACTTTCTGAAACAGCGATCTGCCAACTCTGTGGGAGTAAAAATAATAAAAAGGTGTCAGTTATAAAGCACAGGCAAGAAAACCGAGGACTGGCAGGAAATAAGGAGACAGCTGCAAGAGGCATTTTCAGGTTCCTTCCAAACTAACCACAAATGGGTGCGGTCAGCGGCCAGTTTGGCAAACTGTGTTTCATGCTCAAATTTAAGATCTAGAATGAACTCAACAAAGATACGGCAGCTCGAGGACTGTAAACCATCAGTTTATGAGTTGCTTCTTGCACATTTAAGATAGAGTCCCATTGGAGGACATTCATGGAAAAACTGTGGCTAATGCCCTTTCTTTGTGTCCACATTATCTGGCTGTAACCTGGCATTTTGTCTAACAGCTTCATGACAAGAGGTGGCCTTGGGCCCATGTGTCACTTCTGAGCTCTAAGGGCAGGAGCCAAATGAAAGGACATTCTTTAGGTCTCAACGTGTCCAGCAGCACTTTTGCAAGAATTGTCATCATCTTTGTATGAGAAAGAGCCTCAGCTTTCACCTTGCTTGATGAGGTCATTATGAGATGATGGATATAGAGACCCAGAAACATCAAGAAACTGGCCCACGGTTACGGTTAGTGACAGAGCTAGAGCCCAGAATATTTGACTTCCAGGCTTTTGGCATAACAGGATGATGAAATGTGAATGCCAGCAAGCTTATGGCTAACAGCATGTAGCTGAATAGCCCAGGTTTTGCCAGTCCATGAGTACAAATTAGGTCATATTATCTAAATCTCCTAAGATTTTTGGCACTGTGCATCCCCTTGCTTATTCAAGAGCTTATCCTCTTCCCAAAGAGTTTCCTGCTCAAGCTCTCCTGCTCTGTCCTGCTTGGGGATGGTCCACACTTACAGACCCCTTGTGAGAGGGGCAGCCTCTCATTGCCCCAGCTGCTGTGCCCTGGAGATAGGGCAGTCCCATGAGTTGCCCCTGCTGCTCCACCGACTCTCAACTTTTCTGCTCATGGGTCCCTGAGCTAGAATGAGCTCTGTGGTCAGGGCTGGAGGAGGGGCAGGAAAGGAGGGCGTAAGGCATGTGTCACTCATTGGGTGCCACCTTGGGCCACCTCGGCCCTGAAGCAGAACTGTGTGTACCCCAGGCCTCCCCAGTTCTTGGTGACGGAGCTCCTGTTTCTGGCCCTGGCATCACTCCCACAGGGGCTCACCACCAGCCGCCCAGCCAGAGGGCCAAAATGAAGGAAATTCTGAAGCAGTTATCCAGACAATTCTCTCCTTCCTGTCCTTCCAGGGCCCTTACCTCCTCCTCTCTGCTCTCCAAATGCCTTTCCACCAAACACAGAAGGAACAATAGCCACCCCCTCCTCCTCCAACAGCTGAGAAACAAAACTGTCCACGTGTATGTGTTTGGACATGTACAAAGAAGTGCATAGAGAAAAGGAATTGCCTGACCCTGAGCACCAGAAGGATCTGAGTCCCAGTTTTGTCTCAAAGAAGAGGAGCCTTTGCAGCTATTGAAATCACAGCATAAACTAATCATAGGAACATAAATAAAACATAGGCAGAAAAAGAAAATAAAAAGATCACTTCTAAGTGATGTCTGTCTTAGTTTAGGTTCCCCTAGAAGCAGAGCTGAAAAGGAACTGGGGGGAGGTACTATAAGAGAAAGGTGATCCCAGGATGTACCTGTGGGGAAGTAGCGAAAATGGACAGGAAAAGAGAAACCCCAGGTAAGTATGTGTTAATTTGCAGGCTACACCACAGCTACTGAAGCTCAGTCCTGCCAGGAAACCTCTAAGAAACTATGAGGAACTTGTTTCAGAATCAGGACCAGGACTAGGATGAAATGAGTGATGCACCTAGGGTACAAAATCCAGGGCGAGCAACTCTTGGGATTGGCCAGTTTCAGGTCCTGCAAAAGCAGGATCAGCCTTTCTCAGAATTGTCCCACCACAGGATAGGAGAAGGAGCATTTATTCCTAGATTTCCATCTCCCTTTGGTTGAGAATTGTTCCCCCTCCCCTGGTCCTTATGCCCCTGCACTTCTGGGTTGAACCTGGCCCAGGCCCTACAAACTCCTTGTGGTGCCAAGAAAAGCCCTTAGACAGGAAAAGAGAGCTGCAGGTGCTTAGCGTGGGAATACTGGAAGCTGTCCACAGCAGCTGCTGGTGAACTTGGGTGGGCGGCAGGGATAGCAACCGCATCTGCTACATGCCCTACAAAGGCCAAATGGATCTTGAATACACATGAAACTCACGTGCAGACACCAGTATTGCTAAACACCTGGGCCTCCCACAACTCAGACGATATCTTAAAACTCAAAGCAGGTTGAAGGTAAAACCTCTCTGCACTTCGAGGCGCAGAATATAAATGATAAAGCTAACATATACATAAGCATACATTTCCTAAATGATGTTTAGGAAATTAATAAGATTTGCAGAAGCGCTTGAATCTTAACATATTCCCTGGAAGAAAGAGGTCATGTTTTGTTCTATTTCCTATTTCTCAGGGCTTCAGCATATGCAGTGCATCCCACAATGCAAAACCCAGAAAAGGAGACATCCCTTTGCCTACACTCTCGTTTCCTCTTCCAAATAAGATCTTAGACTCTACTATTTCTGGGAAAAGAAGCCTTAACCAAACTGCAAGGAGAAATAAAAGAAGATAATTCTTGACTTTTGAGTTTCCAAAGGCCAAGTTTAAATGTGATTTAAATTATTTTCAATAGTAATTTGATAATATACATTTTTCCCCATGGTTTCTCTTCAAATTCAATGACACTATAGTGGGCAGTGAATGAGTAAATGAATAAATGAATGAAGAAAAGCATTGGCTCAAATTTTGGAGCATAATAATAGTGGATTATTATGATAATAGAAAGAGATTTAGGCTTAAGTAAAAAGAAAAGTTGTGTAAGGGTGAGGGTCTCAAATTTGTAATGCAGTAGCTGAACAAGACATGGGTTGAGGAAAGAATTGGTGATACCAGAGGGAGCCTCCTATGTGTTTTATGTGCAAGTTAAGTATTGGAGGTCTCTGAGTAAAGAGACTTGCCTCTCTCCTGTGTTGGGCCACTCCACGTTTTCTGGAACATGTCTTGCTCTTTCTTGGCTTACTCTCTCTTTTTGGTGGAGCACATCCTCTAGTAGCTTCTTGAGAAAGGTTATATTGGAAGTAAATTTGTTAAGAACTTGCATATCTTTATTCATATTTTATTGATAGTTTGATAAAGAATTTCAGCTTGGAAAACATTTACCCTAAAAATTTTGAAAACATTGCTTCATGATGTTAGAAAATTACTGTAGAGAAATTAGATAGCAGCTTTCTTCATGTTTTGTATGTGATCTGTTTTCCTATTCTCTCCCCTCTCCCCCTATCACTAAAGGATCTTCTCTTTGAGCCAATGCTCTGTAATTTCACAGCAATGTACCTTGATGTGGGTCTTTTCTCATTCATTGTGTTGTGTCCAATTAACTGTGTTGCATCCATCACTCAGTGGGCCCTTTCATTCTGGAAACAAAACCTCCCATTATGGGACACTTTCTTGTACAATTTGATTTTTTAAAAAAAACTTCATTTTCTTTTCTTTTCTTTTTTGTTTCCAAAGTCTCTTTTACTGGGACATGACTACTTGAATTGATCTTCCAATTTTCTTGCCTTTAGTGTCTCCTATTTCCATCTCCTTGGTGTTTTCATTTACTTTCATGGATATTTCCATGATTTTATTCATCAAACTTTGTATTTGCTTTTTTTTTGGGGGGGTGAGGGCTGTATAGTCTGGGAATTGAACCAGGTCTCCGGAAGGCGAGCATTCTACCACTGAACCACCCGTACATCCTATATTTACTTTTATTTCTGCCTTCATAGTTTAATTTCCAAAAGGTTTTTCCTGCTTCCTAACTGTTCCTTTTTCAGGTGATCTTATTTTCGTTTCATGGCAGAAGAAACTACCCTTATTGCTCTGAGGCTACTAAATAAAGCATTTATATTGTTCTAGTTTGCTAGCTGCCAGAATGCAATATACCAGAAACAGAATGGCTTTTAAAAGGGGTATTTAATAAGTTGCTAGTTTACAGTTCTAAGGCCAAAAAAATGTCCCAATTAAACAAGTCTATAGAAATGTCCAATCTAAGGCATCCAGGAAAAGATACCTTGGTTCAAGAAGCCAATGAAGTCCAGGGTTTCTCTCTCAAGTGGAAGGGCACATGGCGAGCACAGTCACAGTTTCTCTCTCATTGGAAAGGCATGTGGTGAACATGGTCAGGGTTCCTCTCTCATCTGGAAGGGCACACAGCGAACATGGCATCATCTGTTAGCTTCTTCTCCTGGCTTCCTGTTTCATGAAGCACCCCAGGAGGCATTTTCCTTCTTCATCTCCGAAGGTCACTGGCTGGTGGACTCTGCTTCTCTTGGCTATATCGTTCTGCTCTGCCCTCTCTGAATCTCTCATTCTCCAAAATGTTTCCTTTTTTATAGGACTCCAGTAAACCAATCAAGACCCACCTGAATGGGTGGAGACATGTTGTCACCTAATTCAGTTTAACAACCGCTCTCGATCACTTCACATCTCCAGGGAGATGATCTGATTACAGTTTCAAACATACAATACTGAATAGGGATTAGAAGAAGCAGCTGCCTTTACAAAGTGGAATTAAGATTAAAACATGGCTTTTCTAGGGCGGGCCACTGTGGCTCAGCAGGCAGGAATGCTTGCCTGCGATGCCAGAGGACCTGGGTTCAATTTCCGGTGCCTGCCCTTGTAAAAAAAAAACATGGCTTTTCTAGGGTCCATACATCATTTCAAACCAGCACATATATTAAAATGTTTCTCCTGCTTGTTGCTCTTTTCCCTTTTATCCCTTTGTGTTTTTACCCCTTTTTTGTTTCATCTACCTGGTTATTTTGTAGATCCAGCATATGGACTGGTGGACTTCACTCTATGGTGATTTGTCCTGGTCCTTGAGAACAAGTTCAGGGGAAGCCCAGTCAATGGTGTCTCTAGTACGTTCGTTGGAGTAGGCCAGTTTACCTAGAGAAGAATTCTTTGATCATCTATCTGGGGAATATAAATTTGGCATTCTGACAGTCTAGCAGGAGGGCTGCTAGTGGCTTGGGATAGGGAGTTAGTTCTCACCAGCTTGTCTACTTGCAGTTAATCCTCTCCCTTTGTTGCTGGTGTTCCTAAAGCTGTCATCCTCATGGCTTAATGGACCCAGAGAATGCACCTCCAGACAGGAGCCTTCAGGTGATGCCATGGAGCAGAGGTGAGCTGATGTGATGAGCACTGCCCAAATGGCAGGTTTATGAGCAAAATAAATGATGGTTTTTGTTTTCAGCACTCTATTTCAATGGCAACACACCCCAGGAATATTTGTCCATTTTCCCAGTAGATTCTGCACCTCGTAAAGACGAAGATGGTAGCTAGTCGACTAATGCATCCCCAGTACCCAGCCATGGTACCTGACATTTATAGGTGCTCGATAAGTATAAGTAGTCACTAAAAGAATTGGACAAGAGAGTAAAATATGGTTCCAGTTTGAAAATCAAGTTCAGAGGAAGAATGAGCTTCCTTGAAAAGATAGAGGTCATCTTGAAATTTGAGGATGGAATTTGAAGAAAATAGATACTATTGATTTAAAGTCCAAAGCTGAAAATGGACTTGTGCTCTCCACACCCTTTCATAGTCATTAGAGAAGAAATGATACGCCCAGTCTACCACTTGACTAAAAGTTTGTCTCAGTGTTATTGGCTACAGAAGTCGGTTGACCAGAATGAGGAAACTCCTATCCTATAAGGTCATGATCTCACAGTGTACCAATGTGAGTCTGACGAACAACTTGTGAAATAATTCTGTTTTCTCTAGACAAAGGGGGAAAATATGTACATATATGTATGTATGTATCCACACACACATATACTTTCAGCTTATTAGGTTAATGAGAATTGAATAGGCTTCAAAATTATTTTTTGTTTGCCATAATCAATCTGAATATTTGTTCTGGGCCCAGTTAGTCATTATTTTAATTTCTTCCTCATCTATTAATCAAATGTCTGGTATGCTCATATGTACCAAGCATCATTGAACTCTTAAGAAACAAAAATAAATAGGCTAAAGTGCTTGTCCTCAGGAAGTCTGAAGTCTCATGAAAGAAAAATATAACCGTAAAGAGAAAAATCTTAGAATCATTTCAGAAAAAAAAAGTACATAGGCTCTTTGCTTATTGGGTATTTCAATACATCACTGAATGAATAGACTGAGTCTTCTTAATAGTCACATAATCAGTACACAACAAACATATTTCCTTAATTAAATCAGGCAAATCACAGTATCTTTTGACCACTGTTCAATATCCTTCTCTGTGGGCTTGTGACATGGTTTTACAATGTTTAGTGGTAGTCATACCTTTTCTTCATATTGATTCGCACAAGGTTAGCGAATACATAATACAGAAGCAGAGCTGCTCTGTTTGAAGCGTGAGTAGGGAAGGACCCCAGTCCTTCTGGTTTGATCTCCCCTCACACCCAGCAGTCCCTAAGAAAGCCCTGCCAAAACCCTAGGGTTCCACAAGGCACTGCTTGAAGTCCATGGGCTGTGTCCAAAAGTCCCTCCAGCTTTGAAGTCTACGCAGATGAAGATTAGTCCCTTCAGTGATAACTAAGTGAATCTGGACTTAGAACGTCACTTCTCCAGCTTCAGTAGGCTGACCTGCAGGCACATTGTCCATTTCCCCTCTAGACAATGAACTGTATTGAAATTGTGTTTATTCAACTGTGAGTCCCCAGTTCCTACCACAAGGTCTGGCACAAAGTAAGTGACAAGAGTGGAGATGGAATGGAAACAAAGTGCAACTAGGATTCCTTTGGAGTGAGAGCAAATAGAATTTCCTTGGAGAGTGGTGGTGGGGGTGGGGAACTAAATACTCTGATCAACAACTAGCTAACTACTTGCCTGGTCTCTCTCTCTCTCACTCACACACACTCTCTCTCTCTCACACACACACACACGCACACACATGCACACACAGACACACACAACCTCTTCTGGAATGTGTCCTGCCTGAGTCTTTTCCTCTACTTGATAGCTTGTATTCTGGGGCTACTTCCCACAACCTTTACATATTTTATTTACTTTTGGGTGCTGAAACCCAGGAATGAACTCCATATTATTTAACCCCATAAGAAGCTGACCTTCTGTGAGTTCATCCTCCCTTTTACTTCCAGCCATTTCCCCTTCCCCCTCTATGCTTCAAGTACATGGCAGTACCTTTCCCCTTTTCCTCAGGTGATGGGATCACGTTGACTCAAATTACGCTTGAATTTGACAACACCCTCGTGCCTCCTTTTTATGAATGGCAAGAAGTATATTCTACCCCATTCTATACTTGTGCATTTTTAAAAGCACACATTTAGGATTTAGTGTCATTGAAAATCATCTGTTACTTTTGGATATTGTTCTAGCCTGCTTTTTAAAAAACATAAAGAAATCCTAATTCTGAAAAATAGTGTTCATTATTTCAATATCTCTCAAATTTTTGTATGAAGATATGTACAGAGTTCATTCAAGTTACTGATAAAACTGTGAATCCTTTGGAAGGTCACCCTACACCTCCCTTGAACTTGACCAAGGCCCATTGCCCAGGGGTTCAACCAGCAGCAAGTCAATCTCATTACTCTTCAGTTGAGTTTTTCCATCTTTTCCTCAAGGAAACACTTTATTACTAAAATCAGATACACTGATTTTAAGGGATTTCTCTTTTCCATCTCTGTCAATCTTATCAGAAAAAAAAAAAAAAAGGACAAGGTTAGCTCAGCATGGCTCACTGTTAGAAAACGCATGCTGTTTTCTTTGCTACATGCTTGTAAACCATCTGTTTCAACATCCGATGCCAGGAATTGAAGAGCAAAATCAACCATTTTAAAAATTGCTTTATCCCATCTTGAAAATTAGGTCTATTGTGTGCAGAACTGAATTTATAAATTCCATTTTATTGTGCTTTATCAGTAAAACATAACAAATGAGGTTAAGGCTTTGAGATATGATGCATTCACAAATAAAAGTATATGTAATGGCTTGTCAGAGTCCTGATTTTATCACAATGCCCAAGTTGAGAAAACATGGTGTCTTACGCACATGCCATTCTCCCCATCACCGCGCCATTGTCTCCATTCTGCACTTATGTGGTGATTCCCTTACCACCCTTCTCTGATCCTCTGTCTAAAGCAGGCAGTAAGAACAAAGGCAGAGGCAGACCCAACAGCCAGACACAGTGGTTTGACCCAAATGACTTAATCATTGGTAGGAAAAGCAAGGTGACAAACTGGAAGGAAGGTCATTCCACCGAGATAGCACCAGCCAGACAGCAACCATCCTCGTCCAGAAAGCATATCCATGAAGATGGAGAAAGCAGCAAGGAGCTCATATTTTGCCCCAACTTTACCTTCCAATATTTAATGTCCCTGTTCCATAGTTCATGGAATGGAGCAAAATAAGACCATTCCCCAATTTTTAGTCATAAAAAATATTAGACAAAGTAAAATCCAGCTCTTGGGCCCATTATTTTTATTTTCCATGTGCTCCAGGTCAGGAAGTACCAGAGCAGCTAAGAAGATGGAGAGTAAGACAATAAACTCACGTTGTACCACAGCAGCTCTGTCTGCTGCACTTAAGTAGGCATTTGAATTTGTGTGTGTGTCAGAACAAATCCACAAGCATTGGTTTTTCCTTTGCATGCCTTGCAATTTTATGTTTCAGTGTAGGAAGCTGACCTTCCCAATCATCCTTCCGGGTTTTCCAATTTTGTGCCTGTGTTTCCCACACCCTTCTTATCTGCTTTCTTTTAGGAAAATCCCAATTAAACTTCATGAAATGAGTGTTCCTCTTTAGTTCAGATCATATTGATAAAATTAGTAGCAAAAATACAACGCTGCCTCTCAGAATATTTCAAAGCAAGATTCCTCTCTGCAGCCAACCTACTAATATCACCACACAGGAAACAACCGCAAAATTACACCCCACCTCCAAATTCTTAAGCAATGCAGGCTAAGGACGGAGAGAAAGAGAAACAAAAGTTGCTTTGATCAGGAAAAATATTTGGGGAAGCATGAGGAAGATGTGAGAAGTCTGATATAATAAATTTCACTTAACTAGAATATTCAGGGAATGGGGTTCTGTTTTTACTTTGGTTTGGGTTCTGTTTTAAATTCCCTGATTTAAAAAGTATTGCAATTCTGTACAATTGCATTTGTAAGTCATTCTGGAAAAGATAAAATTAAAGGGGCAAAGAATAGATCTGCGGTTAACAGGGATTGGAGTAGGGGGAAGGATTGACTAAGAGGGGGAGCACAAGGATGCTTTTTGGGGTGCTAGAAATGTTCTGCATCTTAATTTTGCTGGTGGTTACGTGACTGAATGCATTTGTCAAAACAAACAGAACTGTACACTACCAAGAGTGAATTTCACTGTGTTGATTTATCAATAAAATAAAATAAATAATAAAACCTTAAGTTGCTGTGCAATGTAGGAGGAAGGCTTCTGGGCTGAAATTCAGGTGATGGAAGTTCACCTCCTTCTAGTGCATTCCCCTTTCTAGCACCATAGCCAAAAGCTATGTTTCATTATATTATTACTAGAAGACTTTCTAAAATTCCTGCTGGAGAGTTGTCTGCCTTAGAAAGCAGAACACGCAGGAGGGAAAAATTTCAACCTTCAATACCTTCTGGGTTACTAGGAAATGTTCTGGGGCATTGGAGGTAATAGCCAGTGAGATACTGCCATCCCTCCCAGCTGAATCCTCTCCCTTCTCTGTGCACCACTGGTGCTTTGCACCTCCATGCATCATCATATTTTAATAGATTTTACTCAAGTATTAACGCAGATATTTATTCATCAATGTCATTATGAACAAAGTTAACAAATATGCTTAGATATACTTGATGGGTTCAATAATTGCGCTCCTGGGACTGCAACATGTGATCGTCTATGATTAGATTCAGCAAATAGAGATGTTTGTACTATTGCCCACCTGTATATATTTTTTCTGCAGCTTTTGGCTCTGCCTGTGGGTTCCATAAGCAGCTCTTATGATCTAGTAGGTGTCTCAAACAGTGGGTCAAGGTAAATCATCCTATTGTGACCACCTTTAATTCGTTTTTTAACTCCTGCACTGAAGGGCTCTTTGCTATGACAAATATTTCTTGTGCTGCTTTTCCAGATTTGTTGATGCTTGGTCCTCAGCATCTCTGTATGATTTGCCCTGCAGTAATTTTACAAGTCTCATTTCCAATTTTTTTTCTCTTTCAGCAATGTTCTAGGTCTTTAGGGTTGGTCTCCTGGACTGTTTGATGGTTCTACGTTTCATTAGCTTTTCTGATATGACTTTTCGGGGTTCTTTTATACAGTTTAGCTATTTTAGTTTCTTATAACTTTTGGTGATGCAGACTAATACTCAACCAATCCTGGATGGTGGCATGTCAGTTGGTTGAGTACAATTATTAAGTGAAAATCTTGCCCCCATGGGGAGGCATGCTAAAGCATGTAAAATATACAGAGAGAGATAATGGTATTTACCATATTTTGTTTGTTTGGGGTGGTACCCAAGCTTCAGAGTCTCTTACAGAGTTTGTAGACCTCTACAAGATGGGGAGGGGAAAAGGCTTCCAGTCAGGAGTTACCCTTTGCTCCTCCTTCTCTATCATTCCTCATGTCCCACTGGTTATCATATCTTGTCCACCCCCTCACTCCTCTGCCCTATTTTCCATCCCTACCTTCGTGACCTTGAACAGGCCTCTACCTGCCCTATCCCTAGACCAAAGCCATTGGGTCTAAGAAGTTTGGCCCATAGAAAATACTCAGTAAACAGGTAGACAGACTGATGGATGGAAGGATGGATGGCTGGATTGATGAAAGGGAAGGAGGAATGCGAGAAGGGGAAAGGAATAATGAAAAGAAGGAAGGAAGAAAGAGAAAAACAGGAATAGTTCTTTTTGGTTACATGTGAATAGACTATTTGTGGATCAGAAATGGCCACACCGGGATAGTCAATTTCCCAGATCTCTGGGTGGAAGAGGAAGCCCAAAGAAATAAATTCTCCCCTCCCCCATTCCTCAAGGATTCTACTATTCATGTAGATAGTCAGAATTAGAAGTTTAATGATATTTCACTTTCTAAAAAACAAAAGGTAGAGAAACAAATTGCATACCCCCATGGCCATCTGGGAAGCTAGTTAGGCATCGCCAGTACACTGGCCTCAATCCCCCATACACCTGGCTCCACCAGTCACCACCACTCCCAGTAATGGCTGCTTGACTCTGCTTTATCTTTCAAGTTAGAAAGCTCTACGCACACACACACATGCACGCACACACCACTTCTCTGGGTGAACTAAGTGCCTCTTTTCAATTGTCCAAGGGTCAATTGCCATGCGCCCTGGAGAGCCACATTATCCAAGAGAGTGAGTGAGCTGTAAGTTGATGAACTAACTAAGTAACAAGAGAAGCATTAAGACAGAAACTCACTCTTAAATGGGAAATTATTAGATTGATTATATAACAGAATAAAATTTAAAATAAAAATCCATGGAGCTACACAGTGCAACCAGTGAACCCTAGGTTAAACCATAGTACCTCTATAAAAATGTGCTTCCACCAATTGTAACAAAAGTTCCAATACAAGGTGTTGAGAATAAGGTGGGATATAGGAATTGTATAGTTTATGTACAATTTTTCTGTAAACCCATAATTTCTCTAATGAAGGAAAAACACCATCATTTTGTGTGTGTGTGTGCAAAATGGAACTTCTCACCTTTAAGTGTAATGATCATATTTCTGTCGGCCAAGAGATTTTTTTTTTTCTAAACTGCTGCTGTTTATTTCAGTGGCATGATAGAATGGTATCACTGTTTATACAGGTGAACATTGTTTAGCTTTGCTTCTTATGGGAATAAGCTCCATAAAATCAATTCAAGTGTGGACGTGGGTGGGTATTGTTAGCAGCTGGTGCCTTCCTGCCTGCTGGAGCTCCAAACACTGGGCTAAATGTGAACTATTTGCCCCTTCCGTGGGTGTACCTTGATTGAAATAGGCTATAACCAGCTTTTTGACTCCCAGAAAACCACATGCTTAAAACCACATGAGAAGGTAAAAAGCCAATTGCCCACATCACAAGCTTATCTCTTTCCCTAGAGACAATGAAAGTTCTCCCTCCCACCTTCAGTCAAGGCATGTAGTAAATGTCCACTGCATGGGAGTTACAGTCCTGGGCACAGATAGTCCAACAGTCTAGAGCTTATAGAAAGGTGAGCAATGACAGCTAAGGAGAGAGACTGAAAAAAACACACAGCTGGTCTACCTCAGTGTATAAGCTCTATTGGGCAAAGACAGTGTCTTTTTGAACACCTATTTATTAGAAGCTCAATAGGATACTGTACACATGTGGGTGCCTAATAATTTGCTGATAAATGGGAAAGCATTCCAAGGTCACATACACATCACTTGAGAATTCAAGTTGAACCTGCAATTCATGGTATAAATTTGAAGTTGGTAAAAAGCCAATAAGTCTTATGAAGTGTTTAAGTACCCTTGTAATGGGAAACAACTCAGAGACATTTTTCAGTAGCTAATTACTCCAGTAATGGCTATGTGGTACCAAAATAATAAGGAAGCAAGGATTAAAACTTCTCAATGAAATTTGATTTTCACAATTAGATGTCGTTAATGAAACGAAAAATAGTATGTTCCCTTAAAAACAATATAGAAGCATCCTTTTAAAAAGCTGAAAAACTTCAGAGGGAGAGAAGAGATTCTCATCCAAGAATTTGGCTCAGCTGCCAACTCCCGGGACCTAAGATTCCAGTAGATTCATCTGCCCATTTTGATTGGAAGAGGCTGGCAAGAAAAATAGGGTATTTAAATGCCTGAAATTGCATCTTCTATCTGTCTCCACTGCGGAATCAGTAGTAGAGAATCATGCCCTCAGCATGCACCTCCCCCATTTATGAGTAAGGATTCTCAGCCAGATTCAGGCTCCTGGTGACAGCTCAGCCATGTTATATCCACTAGTCTCACAGTGTTGTGGGTATGTGAAGACAGAACTGGGCAAGTGACAGCCACCAAGACTCCAACATGCCTTAGTCTTCAGTGCTGATGAGCTATTGTAGAGGGTGATAGCTCACTGGATTGAATTATAAGGGAAACTCAGAAAGTTATTTGAAAATAGAAGTATAACTTTAGTTCATTGAACAGGTCACTCAGTCTTTCTTCTTTCCTTTTAAATGGAAGATTTAAAGAAATAAAATGCCACAGATACATTTGAAACCCTCTCTGATTTAATTTCCTTCCTTCCCCTTGAATGTGCTGTTTATCAATCCCTTACATGTTTTTTGTACTTTCTCTACATGTGAAAATGTCCATAATCAGTAACTAGTTGTTCTGGCTTGCTAAAGCTGCCAGAATGCAATATACCAGAAATGGACTGGCTTTTACAAAGGGGATTTGTTAGATTACAAATTTACAGTTCTACGGCTGTGAAAATGTTCAAATTAATGCACCAACAAGAGGATACCTTCTCAAAGGAAAGGTAGCTGGCATACAGGTTCTTCGGTCACATAGGAAGGCACATGGCTAGTCTGCTGTCCTTCTCTCCAGGCTTCTCAGTTTCTGGCATCTCTTGGGGCATTTTCCTTCTGCATCGCCAGACATCTGTGTTCTCTCCAAAATGTCCCTGTGTTAAAGGACTCCAGTAAGGGGACTGAAACCTACCTTGAATGGTCGGGGTCACATCTCCTTGGAAACAACCTAATCCAAAGGTCCCACCTAAGAATAGGTCTGCCCCCACAAGATGGAATTAGAAGAATATGGCTTTTCTGGGATACAATATAGTTTAAAGCCAGCATACGAGTCTTGTTTTGTATGTTCCAAATTTCATATAAGTGGTATCTTACTGACATTGCACACATTCTGCAACTTGCAATTCCTGCACAATCCATGTTGCTGAGATTCATGTGTGTTAATACATGTAGTTCTAATTCATTCATTTTCATGGAGTCTTATAGTTCTCCAGTGAATGAATTGATATTTTATCCATTCTTGCCTTTTCACCTATACGTCTTTAATTCACCTAAAATGTATTTATTTATTCATTTGAGGTATGGCAAGAGAAAGATCTAGTTTTTCCCCTTGGAAAAACTGTACTGTACTCGAGCACCACTTATTGAATAGTCCATCTCTTGGTTCTAGCATCCCTGTTCTGTTTCCTTTTTGCATATAGCAGCAGCAGCAACAACACGTTGTCTTATCACTGTAGTGTTCTAAGATGTCTTGATGTCTAGTAGGGCAAACACCTCCACTTTATTATTTAAAAAATATGTTATGCGTGTGCCATTGACCTTCCATATAAATCTTAAAGTAAGCTTGTTAAGTCACACACAAGTGTACACACACACTTTAAAAGTTGTTGAGAATTTTATTCAAGTTGCATTAAATGTATAGATTGAGAAGAGCTGACAGCTTTTTGAAACAGAGTCCTTTTATCCATAAACACGATGCATCCCTCCACTTATTTAAATGTTTTTCTATAAAGCTTTATACTTTCCTCTATAATATCTTAAACAACTTTTTTTTAGATTTCCCCTAGGTATGTGATTTTTTTTTTTACTACTGTAAGTGAAGTGGTATCTTTTTTCATATTCATGTTCCTCTGCTATTGGTGATGACAGGAATAACATTCATTATTGTATATTACACTTATTTCCAGCTGTCCTCTCTTAAAAGTTTGAATAATTCGTCTGTAGATTCTCTTGAAATATTCTTATAGACAGTAACATTGTCTTATCTTTTATCCTTTTTTGTCTTACAGTGCTGGGACTTCCTCAACTGAATGTTTAATAGAAGAGGAGATTGCTAGAACACTTGTCCTGTTTGTGAATATAAAGAGAGCATTTTTGAGAATCTTGGAAAAATTTAAATATCACCAAATATCACGATGTCACTCCCCCCCCCCCATTTAATGCTTCAAAATGTATGGAGGTTTTGTTCAGAGTACAATAGCTGTTCTAGTCATCTCTAACATCGCTATATATCAACTATTATTTCCAATTTTTTAGTAGGCCTTTTGCTGGACTTCCCACACAAAGAACAAATGAAAAAATTATACATCTTATTAACTTTTGACAAAGTTGGCCAAATTCATATTATCCACAAATGCCACACTAAACAGACAACACAAACATAGTCATAAGACTCAGCAGCACAATACAAACAGTGAACCCTAAATTAAACCATGGACTATAACTAATAGTGCAATGATAAAAATGTGTTTTCATCGATTGTCACAAATTTCCCACACCAATGCAAGGTGTTAATAATAGGTTGGTATATGGGAAGCTTGTATTTTATGCATGACTTTTCTGTAAATGCACAACTTCCCTAATAAATAGAAAACAAAACATTCCAACATAAACAGGAGGGAACAAAACTCAGCAGGCTTAAGTCAAAAAGTCCAGAAACAAAGAAAAAAAAATCTGTTCTCAAACTATTCCGCATTCTTGTTCTGAATTGATTGCCTTTGAGACCCTTAAAAGTTGTTTGTTTGCAAAAAATAAAAAAAAACAAAAGGAGCTGATTGTTAACATATGGAAGTAGTTTATTAGCGGCTGGAAGAAATCAGGGTTAGGACTTGAGGTAGGAAGACAATAGGAAAGCACTTACATTCTAGTACCATGAGCCAATTAAATGTTAAGTCAGTTCTTCTCACAGTGACTTCTCAGTTCAAGGAATCCACTACAGCTGTGAGGTCCTAGGACCCAGTAACATTGGTAGTTACCCCCACGCAGTCCAAGAAGACACTTTTTTGTTTCCCTGTAGCAAGAAGCAATCAAGTAGTTTTAAGAACATCCATTCAAATATTAGGTTACAACTGAAGATGGCTTTTAAAATCTGTCCTTTATTGTCAAAATGTCTATTTTTTTTTTTAATGCTGTATGG
Source organism: Myrmecophaga tridactyla (assembly GCA_004026745.1). Lineage (NCBI taxonomy): Eukaryota > Metazoa > Chordata > Mammalia > Pilosa > Myrmecophagidae > Myrmecophaga > Myrmecophaga tridactyla. The sequence goes on along the minus strand of PVIY010004813.1, from coordinate 51,092 downwards.
CAGGGTCACATTTCATTATTTTTCCATGTATCTCATTATTGCAGCACCATTTGTTTAATTTTTGTTTGTTTGGTTGGTTTTCTTGTTTGTTTTGCTTGTTTGCTTTTTGGAAACTGGGAATCGAAACAGGGTCTCCTGCAAGGCAGGCGAGAATTCTACCTCTGAACTACCCTTGCACGCCCCAAAATGCCTAATTTAAAAAAACGGTTTCAGGATTGTTACATTTTAAAGACATTTCATTACAAAAGTTAGAGCTTAAAAAACTGAAGTAGAAACTGTGTTATCCAAGTCAATAAGTTTTTACTTTTTCAGGATGCAATTGCAGGTTTTTTAAAAAAAGACTCCCTTCTTACTTATTGTCTTTAGAGATAATAAGCGAGTCTAAACATCAGTAGCTGCCATTTGCAGCTTAGAAAATAAAGTTGCTCTGACATGAAGGGGGAAGTAACTCATTTTACGGATATTCACTGTACAATGTTTCAGGTTCTCATTTGCTAAATCGACAATTCAGAATTTGTGAGGCAGGAGAAACAAGTTGCTGAACCTGAGGGAAGCCTCTAAACGCTCTTGAATGTTATTTGTATTTTGCTCTTTGCTAGTTCAGGTACAACAGGCTAAAACAGGACGCCACCGCAGCGTCCCCACGCTTCCCAGGTCTCAGGAGAGAGCGCGGGCCCGCACCCCAGCCGCCAAGGTGCAGGAGCGAACTCGCCGCTTTAAGCCGCCGGGGGCCTCGGGCCCGCCTATAAGGGGCGGGGAATGCGCGGTGACTGCTGGGAGTTGTAGTTCTGGGCCCGAGTTTCCCACCCCCCCACCCCCCACCCCCCTCGCCTTGCACGCCGGCTGTCCGCGAGCCCCGCGAGGGCTCCGGGCAGCGTGGCTTGTGGGCTGCATTTGTCAGCGAGGAGACAGAGGAGGTCCCGATAATGGGGGTGGGGGTGTTCTCCCCCATCCTGCCTCTCGGAACCCTCCCGCCAGCTACCCTTTCCCAATGGGCAGAATCGCAACTTGTACCCCTCACTGTCCCCCCAGCGCCTCTCCGTGGGAAACCGTTTCCCTGCTGTATTGTGAAATCCGCTGGAACTTCTCTGCCAAAGCCTTTTAGCCCGCCTGGAATGTAAGTTGACCTCTCCCTGCCAAATCCATCCAGGTCAGGCGAGGCAGCAAAAGGCTTGAGACACAGGCCGGGCATAATATTGCCCCAAGTCAGCTCTCCTAAATCTGCGGTTACCAGGCTCTCCTCTTTCACTGCGAGGCTGAGAGACTCGCTAGGAGCCAGAGTACATAGACGGAAGGGAAGGAGGGAGTCCTTAAGTTTATAAAGGGCTTTCACAGCTACCTTTGCTCTGGGAGGTGGCCTTGTTATACGAAAGGGTGAGTGGCCCAAGAACACACCAACATAGTTGGTGGTGGCGTCCCAGGACCACAGCCTACGGAGATTCCAAGCCCACTGCTTTTTCCACCACTTCACAGATGTCACAGGAAGAGCTAAGGGTGGTAACCAGCTGAGCCTGATGCTAACTGGCTTTCGAATCGTCAAGGTCCTGGCTGGGCCACAGCCACTCCAATCAGTTAGTGGCCTCTTTAGCAAGCCCTGAGGAATCTGCCTTTGGAAATGTTTGATTTGGAACTCGGTCTTGGTGCTGGGCTCTGGAAAGACCAACATCAGATCATAGTGTAAAGGGTGGACTTTTCTCCAAAGAGATCAGGCTGGGTTGTAAGGCACCTTGTATTTCTCGTAGGATAGCATTAATCACACTTTGTTGTTGTGTGATTTCGTGTTTGTCGACCTTTTTGTGAGTTTTTTTCATGGAGTCACATTCAGAGCCAGAGAGAACAATAGACAGCCCCAAGTTCTACCATGCATTTTGTATGTGGGGACACTGAGGCTCTAGGAGCTTTGGGACCCACTGAGACCACACATGAAATTACAGGCAGAACTGAAACCTGCCCTCTGCTCCCCTAACATATGACTCTTCTGCACAGCCAATTTACAAGCCACAGAAATGATTTCATGACTTTACAGCACCAGTTGTTAATCTTTTCTTGAATCATGGAGTCCTTGGGGAATCTGATCAAAGAAGTGCATGATCCCTCAGGAAAATGCACATCCACTCAAAACACCCCAGGACGAGGGCCCTGCCCCATGTACAACAGACAAACACCTTCCCCTAAATTTCAACAGCATGGATGATGCAGCTTGTTCGCCTTCTTGTCCTGCTGACCTGCCTCCAAATGACTTTCTGACTGTTCCTAAATATCAGATCCCTAAAGGAACAAAATGTTCCAGTGCCGAGGAGGTTCAGCAGAATGTGCTGTAGGCTCAAAAAGAGATTTCCACAAAGAACATTCCAAAGATGTTTGAGGAAAGTCAGGGTCCCTGAAAAGTGCAGCTTCTCAGGAAGACCATCTGGAGAGGGTAGCATCTGTGTGCCTGCCCGCCGTCGGGGGTGGGGGTGGGGGTGCTCTTAAATCCTCAGCCCCCTTCCCAATCAGGAACAGCTCACATGGAGGCTTTGAGGCCATCACTTCTTACGTGCCAACTTGTTGAGGATGATTCCAGAGCTCAGGAGAGGCTCCAATACTGCCTGCTCTGAGCAGGCTTTCAGCACCTCTCCAGGCAGTCGTGTACTTCTTCTTTCCTGCTCCCAAGCTTTGTGTAAACCTGTATCTCTGTTTTCATCTCTGGCTCTCCCAACAGACTTCAGATACAGACCGGAAGGGCAGAGACTGGGTTCATGCATTCCATCATTTATTTGTTTGTTTGGCATTTATTAAGAGACCACCATGTACCAAACCCTGATAGGCACTGTTCACAGATACAACGGTGAACAAGACTGTGACTCCATGAAATCCCAACAGAGGAATTCCAGAAAGGTCCTGGACTGATAACAGCATCCCTGGGCTAGACGTGTAATGCTGCCTTCCCAGATGACTCCTTCAGATGGCAGCCCTAAGTGACATGTGTGTTAGTGCTAGTGTGCATGTTTATAGAAATCAGCTCCTGGTGACAGTACCAGGAATCAGGTGACATTGAACTGGCCAAATCGGAGAGGGAAGGCAGAGACTCAAAGACCAACGAGACTTGGTCAGCGTAGTAGAAGTGCTGGAAAAGGTCTCATCCAAAAGTGGAAGGCTGGAGCATCATGCTGCCAGGGCTGGGAATCAGCCCAGACAGGCAGTGCAGGAGCCGGAAACAGGGATTCTGCTTTAAGAGTGAAGGTTCAGATCCGGGAGTCATCCTCCAGGAGGGCCAGTGGGCGTAAACGGAATTCAAGAATCAAACAAGAGAATTCCTTAGCTAGGACTCAGTCCCAGGCTGCTCCATTCTAGGAACCTGGATACTGGGTGAGCTGAGGCCGGGCCTCACGCCGCAGCTCTGGTCCTCGGAATTGGGATGCTGCTGGAGAGGGGGCCACCGTGGGGAGAGTCTGGGACCGCCTGTGGTCAGGGAAAGGCCAAGGAACCAGTCGTCGAGTCTCCGCTGCTCATAGATCTGTCCTCCCTCCTCCCTTCCTCCTTTCTTCCTTTTTTTTTCAGTAATGCAATCAATTTTATTAAAATTGGAGCCTTGCAATTTTTAAAATGTTTTTTATTGTGAACTATAACATATATACCAAAAAAAGCAATAAATTTCAAAGTACATTTTAACAAGTAGTTATAGAACAGATTTAAAAGTTTGGTATGGGTTACAGTTTCCCAGTTTCAGGTTTTTCCTTCTAGCTGCTCTAAGACACTGGAGATCAAAAGAAATATTAATGTAATGATTCAGCAGTCATACTCATCTGTTAAATCCTATCCTCTCTGTTCATAACTCCTCCATCTCCTTTGATCCTTCTCCCAATCTTTAGGGTTATTAGGGCTCTGCCATTCTAATTTTTTCATGTTAAAAAGGGGTGTCGACAATATAGGATAGGGGGATGGAATTAATGTTCTTGGAGAGGCTGGCCCCTCTGGGTTTGAGGATTTATCTGGCCTACGAACCCATCTGGAGGTTGTAGGTTTCTGAAAAGTAAACCTAGTACATGAAATTTTTATAGGATCTCAAATAGAGCTCTAGGTGTTCGCTAGGGTTAACAAAAATCATGTTGGTTGGAGTTTGGCAAACTAAAACAATATCTTGTTTAAGCTTGCATAAGAATAGCCTCCAGAATAGCCTCTGGACTCTATTTCCTCTCTTCCCTTTTTCTTTCTCTCTGACTTTAAGGAATTTGTAGCCTGGAGATAAAATTCTCCACTTAAGGAAGTAAATGACTAAATGCATACATAGTCGGGTAGTTGGAAATGAAAATCCTACAAAGGAAAGAAGGTGAAGTCAATAGGGTGATGAGGGTGGTGATAGGGGCTCATAGTAATCTACAGAGAGAAGGAAATTTTCCTGACACTCCCCCAAGGGAGAAAAGTATGGAGGCGCTCTCCAACTTTCCCCACTTCAAGGGAGGAGGTGACTGTCCTGACCAGAGCATTTGCCTCTGCCATTTCTCTCTGTCCTTTTTGGAGCCAGCCTGTCCACAGGACACTTGGACACCTACTCTGTTTTGTGGTGAGCATGGTCCAGCAAGCTCTGCCCTGCTGGGGGACACCAGCAGTTTTGTCTGGTAAGCTGAGATCAGGAGGGACAGTTTAGGAAACCCATTTGTCTGTAGATCAAGCCACACTGTCTGGGGCAACTTTATCAATGAATAATCTCCAACTGTTTGCCGTCTGGTCTTATTTCTGGGCTGGTTCCAAATTGAGAAGGAGAAAACAGGAATGTTCCTTTTTTGGTTTCCCAGCCCCCAGCCCAGGGCAGGGGGTCTTGGTTGGGGTCAGCCTGGAAGGAGGAGCTGGCCCAGGGAGTCTCAGGGTCATTTCCGTCGAAAAGCCTTCAAGCCTTGTAACAGCCACCGTTGAGCTGTGGGCCTTAAAAACAAGTTTGGTCTCCTAAATTCAGAAAACTCTGCATACCTGGGACCCACCCCACCCTTGAAGAGGAGAAAGAGGTGGTGGAGCCCCCACCCCTCCCTTCCACTATGTTAATTGGTACAAATGGGCAGAGTCACAGCCGGACACAGAAGTTCACCAAGGTTAGAGACCTAGTAGAAATTGCTTTGTGGGCTTTCGCTTCCTTGATTACACACGTGCTTTCTGCTTCTGCAAAAGCTGCTTGCTATTTCTGGAATTCCTTCCCTCCGTTATTCACACCTACCAAAATCCAGGAGGAGAGAATGTCCTCCTGAGGAAGGCTGTTCCTTCCTATATTCCTTTTATATTCTCGTCCCTAATGAATTCCTACATATCATTGAAAGTCCTCAGACATCTGCCCTCCAGGACTCTTTCCCTGCCATCCCCTTCCTGGGGCCCCTGAGCGGTCAGTGCCCCTCCATGTTCCGCTCTGCACCCTTGCACGGTTTACAGCCCTCCCCAATCTGGTCTCTATCTCCAGCACATCTCTTGCCCTCCTTTCAGTCATATAGCACCACCTGCCTCAGAAGTCCCAGTTGTTTTTTTTTTTTAATTCCTTCTTGCTACGTAAATGCCTTTCCCTTGGCCTTAAATACTCTTCCTGCTTATCTCTCCATGGTTTCCTGCAAAATTCCTTTCGTCCTCTAATACCCCCTCCATTGTGTCCCCTTTGGAAGCCTTCCCTGACCGCACAGAGAACGAGTCCCTTGCTTTTCACCCTCTACCTTGTGACTTGCAATTCTTTTAACATACCTATCATGGCACCTAGCGCACCATATTGAAAATTTTTGTTCATGCACCTGTCTCTTGAGCTGGACCAGACATTCAATTAATGTTGAATCAATGAATGAGTGATAGTTTGTTTACATTATGCCCCTCTCATTTTATTATGAAGTCTTTGAAATTAGGAATATTGATTCATTTATCTTATTCCTAATAGCTAAGTTCAGTGCCTGGCATGCAGTAGGAACCCAATAAATATTAATTTGTTGAATGGATGAATGAAGAAAGCCTTTCCTGACATCTCTAACTTGATATATTCTTTCTTTCCTTTGAAACTTCTCACACTTTCCTTGTGTTCCTCCTGTGGCATTTTCTTTTGCTTGTATTTATTTCATTATCCAGTTCCCCTGCATGATGATCGCTCCTTGAGGACAGGATGTGGGCCTCACTCGCCTTGGGGTCTCCTGCAATATTTTACTACCATGCCAGATGTATAGTTATAGTCTCACAGTGGGACTTTTCTGGAGAGATGAAAGTAGCTGGCATTTGGAGACCCACTGGCCTTGGGCAAGTAGATGGCCAAGTGCACGCACTGCTCACACCGAGCTTCCTAACACACCATGCTGCCTCATGCATGCTTAATGCTGCCAACTCTTGGGTGATAGGAAGGCAGAGTTGAAAAGCCCATCTCACTTCATATGTGTGCTATGAAATATACATATGTGGGCACCACTCGTTGGGTGCCCAGGAATATAATTTTCAAATCAATAAAAGATTTGAAGCCCTTCAACAGTGGATGTGCTCAGGGACACAAAACAGCTGTGGAGAGATGGAAATCACATCAGTCTGTAAGGAGAAATGGAAAAGGCAGATCAGCGCATGCCCCCTGCCCCCCTCAGGGCAATGGCCTAGAAGGAGATGAAAAATGTGTTTTTCTTCATAAAGCACAGAGTGCAAATGTCTACAATTCAACTTCAGAATGTTAATACCTCTAATCTGGCCATAACTAGATAGAAAAGAATTGTTTTTAACTCTTGGGATTTTTCACCCATTTGCTTTTGGCCTTGGCAATCATTCCTCCCTTCCTTCACCTCTTTCCTTTTCTTTCTTCCTTTCAGTGCATCTTTATTGAGCGTTACCTATGTTCTAGCTACTCACTCTGCTAAATGATTTACGCTCTTCGTTTCTCATAACCCTCACGACAACCCTATGATAATAGGATCGTCACTTTAAATGTGACGAAAATGAGGCTCAAATTCATAAGATGTTCAAAGGTCTCAGTCAGTAAGTGCTGGGAGTGGGATTTGAACACAATCTCCAAAGCTAACTACAAAGCTTATGTACAGTTGCTGAATTCCTACATTATAATACCCCACTGTACAGTTCAATGATTCTTCCCTCATAGAGCTTACAGATGGTTGGAAAAAGCAGACAAATAAATCAAGAATGGGGTCAGAGGCTAGCAAAGGATAATAGAGGGGCACAGCGAAGGCCATCTATGGGGAGATACTCGGGGTAGGGTAGCGATGACTTCCCAGAGCAGGGGCTCTCTTGAATGGAGATCTGAAGGATCAGTGGGAGTTTGCTGGATCAAACGGGAGGCATGATCTCCCCAGAGATACCAGTGCAAAAGCCTGGGGGGTGGGAAGCAGCCTGACACATTCAAGGAGCTCTAAGTAGTTCTTTGGCTAAAAAATCTTAGTCATTCTCTTTTCAAGGCTTTTTTTTTTTTCTTTTGCACAGCTCTCACAGTGGCTGATTGTCTATGCTTTTGTTGAAAAGTGCTGAAGTGTAAGGGTAAGTGGTCATTGAAATGAATTAGGGTTTTCATGTCTGTTTCGCATGCTCTCGAGGGGACCTGTGCATTCTGATGTCCAAATGGCAGAGCCAAGTGGCCTTCGCTGGGTGTGCCAAAGTGCACCAGAATCTTTTAGGGTGGAAAAGTCCAAACTGTGAAGGCTCAAATTAAGCTTTTATTTAAAAACAATGATATTAAATATTCAGAATAATCTTAACTCTGTCATGGGATATATAAGGGTAAATCATTTTATTGTTAGGGGGCGTCAATTGTGAAATCTGAAGTCAATTAAAAAAAATTTTCACCAGTCACCTCAAACATCTAAATTATATTAGGATCGAAGGCAGTGGGTGCATGGGGATTCATTATATTACTCTCACTCCTTTTGTATAAGGTTGAAATTTTCCGTAATAAAGAGTTAAAAAAAATCTAGTATTCAAAACAGATATAAAATATCAATTAACAAATAAAGAGTGAGGATTTCACCATTTGTCCAGCACGGTGTTAAGTCTGAGGGCTATAATAAAAGTGAGCAAAACTAGACATGGTCCCTGCCCTCCTGGAGTTTATAGTCTAGGGGCAAAGAGATCCATTAAAGAAATAATTTCACAATTAACTAATTACAAACTGTGATGAGGAAGAGTGGAGGATGCCACGAGTATGTATATCAGAACCCCCTTGGTATATGAGAGGTCAGGGAAGCTTTCTCGAAGAAAATTAACTGAGAAAATCAACAGGTGCACTGAGAGCTGAAGGATAAATAGGAATTAACCAGGCAAAGATAACGGGAGAAAAGTGATTTGGGCAACGAGATCAGGAGTCCCAACACTGAAAGGCGCGGAGGAGCTTGGCATATTTAAGACATCGTGCGCTTTGTTTCTTTGCCTTTACTCTAAGTGCTAGCAAATGGTGGGTGGGTTTTACGTGGGAGGTGACATGAATAGATTTGGTTAGAAAACAGCCACCCTGGCTGCATTGTGAGGAGGGGAATTGTAAGGGGAATTGAGCAGACACAGTAGGAAACTATTGAAATAGACCCAGAGGGGATGGTTATATAATAAAGTGGTGATAGTAAAGAAGCAGAGAAATGGATGGATGCCATAAATATTTATAAGGTATAATTAACAAGGTTTGGAGGGTGCTGGATATTTAGGCTGGCAAAAATGGGCAGATTATGGTGCATTTACTGAGATGAGAGAGAGTAGAAGGATGATCAGGAATTTACTAGGGTTTATAGCTTTTTTTTCTATTTCATAAAATAAGTACCCTGTGTTAAGCACCATGCCAAGGGAAAGCACCATGCCAAGGGATTTGCAGAAGCCCTCTTCTCTGATGCAATAGGGCTGGTAGTTGGTTAACTCCCATCCTATCATAGCTCAATGATGCTTCAGAGATTGCATTTACTGTCCTCTGTTATCATTGTGGTTAATATGATAGCTTGATTGAGATATAATACAAATACCATGCAATTCACACATTTAACGTATACAATTCACTGGTTTTTAATACATTCTCAGAATTGTGCAACCATCACCATAATCAATTTTAGAAAATTTTCATCACCCTGCATCACTCCCTATCTTTCCTCAATACTTCATCCCCAGCCACTGGCATCCACCGACCTACTTTCTGTCTTTATAGATTTGCCCATTGTTGGCATTCATGTAAATGGCATTTAACCACATGTGACCTTCTGTTTCTGACTTCTTTCACTTAGCTTAATGTTTTCAAGTTTTATCCATACTGTAGTACATTATCAGTACTTCAGTCCTTTTTAATTGCCAAATAATATTCCCTTGCATGAATATTCCACATTTTATCCTTCATCAGGTGAAGGCCATGTGGGTAGTTTCCAGTTTTGACTGTTATGAAAAATGCTGCTATAAGCATTCATGTATAAGTCTTGTATGAATATATGTTTTCATTTCTCTTGGGTATATACCTAAGAGTGAAATTGCTGTGTCCTATGGTAACTGTATTTAACCATTTGTGGAACTGCCAAACTGTTTTCCAAAATGGGTGCATAATTTTATATTTCCACTGGCAGTTGTTTGAGGCTTCCAATTTCCCTATATCCTCACCAACACTTGTTATTATCTGTCTTTGATCATAATTGTCCTAGTGGGTGTCAAGTGGTATCTTCTTGAGGTTTTGATTAGCATTTCCCTGATGGCTATTGACCTGGAGCATCTTTTCATGTGCTTATAAACCATTTGTGTATCTTTGGAGAAATGTCTCTTTCAGATCCTGTACTCATTTCTTAATTGAGTTGTCTTTTTAAAATATATATATAATTTTCTTTTTGTTAGAGAAGTTGTAGGTTTGCAGAAAACTCATGCAGAAAATTCAGAGTTCCCATATACCTTTCTCTACTATTAACACCTTGCATCAGTGTGGTAACTTCATCATAATTGATGAAAGGATATTATTATAATTGTTGATAGTTTACATTAGGGTTCACTGTTTGCGTTGTATAGTACTGTGGTTTTTTCTTTAATTTTTATTCTAGTACCTTTGTTATAATTTCAAGGGTACTTTATTTATTACCTGTGCATAACCCAATGGCATATGGACATCTGAAACTCTAAATGTTGTTTCCAACTCTCTGCCCAATTATTTTCTTATGTGACTCACAGGGTCACTCCCACACTCTTTTTCTTCTCTCTCCATAGTGACTGGTTCAACAGGTTTACCTTGGTGTCTCTCCTCTCCCATCCCCCTCCACGGTCAGCTAAAATCCTCTTCGTCAAGTAGTCCCCAGGCAAGCAGATTCTCAAACTGTACATGGTGGAAGTTCACCTTCTTGGCTCCATTTTCCCAAATCCTTGGCTCCATCATCCCATTGAGCATTCATTAGACCTGAAGTCCTCCCTGACCTCATGTCCCTTCCTAAGGTACTGCTGGCATTTGCCCTGACTATTAGGGGAAGCCACCTCTCAATTCTCAGCTCCACTTTAAAGCTTTTATCAGACAAGCCATGGCATTATCTCCCTCATGTCCTTATTCCACTCTGCTCCCTCTATTGCTCCTAGGCCCTTCTGTTATTGGTTTTTTCTAATAGCAACCAAGAGTGTACAGGATGTTTTCCTCTATAGTGTCCCATTTAATGCCCACAATACCTCTTTTTATTTCCTTCCCCCAGGCCTGGCATATGGTAGCCACTTGAATATTTGTTGAATTAATGAATGAACTGTGTTGCTGGTGAAGCAAAGGATGCCTTATTTGGGAGAGACCTGGCCCCAAGTTCTGCATTTAAACTGAATTATAAATTTTTCTATTTTCCTAAGTAACAGTCCACCTCTAAACTACTGACATATTATTATTATTATTATTATTATTATTATTTTAACATGGGCAGGCATCGGGAATCGAACCTGGGTCTCCGGCATGGCAAGTGAGAACTCTGCCTGCTGAGCCATGGCCCACCCTAAACTACTGACTTATTTTTAAGTATTAATCCATTTATAAGAGTATAGGTGACTATGTATGAATAACTGTACTCTAAATATAAACTTGATACTCTCAGGTGAATTACTATCTAAATCAGACAATAACTTGTCCGACTTAAGTTGTATAAAAAAAACCATAATTAAAAGAGAAAAATTACAATAATTTGTTATCTCATAGTGCCTCCAAACCAGATTTTTAGCTTTGGCTGGACATTGAACAGAGCCATAGGGCTATTTTCATAATGCTTCAGTGGCTCTTGAAGGGTTGCATTGGACAGCATGTCTCAGCCTAGATAGTGGTATATTATTGTTTTGTGCATTTTGGTAGCACTTTACATTTGCAAAGTGCATGACAATCATATTTGTTAGTTTCTTCAAAGCCCTCCTATGAGGTGGCTCAGCATTCCTGAAGCCAAGCATAAAAATAAGAGTGCACACATTTGAAAGATGCTGAGAGGACCCAAATGAAATGTCAACAAGCAAGAATGCACAATATTCAAAATGGTATGCAGTTTCTCTAGATATATTTCAGCAGAACTATCAAAATCTCTTTCCATAGCATTTGCATTTCCAGCCATAGTAATAAACCCTAATTAAAAAAAATAAGTGATTATTATATTAGATCTTACCTTACATGTCGCAGTTTATGTTACTATTTTAAAACTCAAGTATACAGAAGGCAATGTTCAAAATCGGTATTTCATATATAACTCATTTGCATTTTGAGCCAGATCAATTTTCTAAAAGTTAGGTTAAGTTAAAGTTAGATTCTCTTGTGGCAGAGAATCAAAATTATTCAATTAAATGGATTTGGAATGAACTCAAATTGCCTGGAATTTACCATCTTAAAGATAAAAGTTTAGTTAATTAGCCAGAAACATCCATTATCATCACTTCTATACAGACTAGCATACTCCCAGAACCTACTCTAATGGAAGACAGAGCCCCAGTCCATAAAGGACTCAAGAAAAGTTGGGGCAAACATAGATAAAAGAAATTAAATTCTTGGTATCAGTTAGAGATTGTATTTGGCTGCATGGAACAGAAACTTGACTATAACGGCTTAATCAAATATGGGATTCTTTCACATAATGGAGAGAAAGCCTAGAGGTGGGCACTCAGGGGCAGGTACAGAGATGCCACGATGCCATCTTCACTGGACAGAACAGAGTTACGGCGTTTCCCACTTCCCACCCCATATGCAATAATGTGGTAAATGGGAAGTAATGTGTGTTGTTGTTTTAACTGCGCATATTGCCATTCCAAACAAAACTGAAGTTCTGGTAATAAACAAGAAATGAAAAATTGCGATGGGATGGGCAACTGGCAATATCTAGTGCACCAGGTGTTTTAAGTGTGAATTATAGAGACATGTGGATGTATGGTGCAGAGAAGGATCATGCCAATCAGTGAGTTGAACAATCAGCAAGAAGTATTGCTGTTGCTAAAAAAGGCTTCATAAGATTACTCCTCCTTTATGCAGTCTGCACTAATAGAAAAGCATTGGACTCAGACCTCAAAGTTCTGGATTCAAGTTCTGGTTCTTCCATTTTCTTACTGGTTCACTCTAACAAATCCACTTCGTGTTTTCTGGCCTCCATTTACTCCTGTGGGAATGGGAATAATGAGGCTAGCCCTGTTTCTCTTCCAAGACTGTTAGAAGATTTCAAGGTGGAATCATGTATGAAAAGTGCCTTGTATGATCATGATGAAGATGGGAAATTTTATGTTGAGTAAATTTAAAATTCTCACAAGAAAGCTCATTCCAGAATTATTTGTAAAAGCCCAGAATTGTAAAAAACACAATGCCCATTACAAGAAATAGATAAATTTTGCTTTAGTCATGCAGTGAGAAATACTTTACAACAGTTAAAATGAGTAAAATTTGAGAAATCTGGGTGGAAGTTACTAAAGTATTTGTCATGTTATTCTATTTGTTTTTCTGAATGATTGAAGTATTTCATAATTTTATAAATTAGAAAAAAGCAAAACATAAAAATAACTTGGAAACTTGGGCAGTTTTTCTCAATATTTGGTTTACTAACCACTTGTATCAAAATCATTCAAGGTATTTGTTAAAATGCAGATTCCTGGGGCCCCGGCCAGGCCAGGTGCTAGAAATTCTGGGCCTGAGCCCAGCAGTTTCTGTTTCAATCAAACCCACCAGTTGATTCCTAGAGGACCATTAACATGGCTTGGTAGGGGAAAGAAGTTTAGTGGAAAACAGAAAATGAGAAAACTCTCAGGCTGAGGATAGGACCCAGGTAGAGCATGGAGGAGGGGTGAAACTATCATATAATTAAGAGGCTGAAGTAGAGCCCAGGAACTACCACCACTTGACATGAGGGGGGTGGTGGTGGAGATGTCAGTAGTGAGTGGAATCTATTTGTTAGGATTTAACCATGGGAACTGGAGAACCCCAAATACATTGGCTTAAACAAGAAAGCCATGTATTTTTCTCTCATGTGAAAGAAGCCTAGAGGTAGCCAGTACAGGATGGGGGTAGTTTTCCACAGTATCAGGAACCTGGGTTTTTTCTAAGCTTTTGCTCTGCCAGGCTCAGTATGTTATTCCTATTTCATGGCGTAAGATGACTGCTGAGCTGCAGCCCTCATGACTGCATTCCAACCAGCAAGAAGGAAGAAGGGGAGAGAAAGGATATCTACTCTCCCTTTAAGGACACTTCCCAAAATTAATGCAGACTACTTTAGCTTACACCTAGAACTTAGTCACGTGGGCATAACCTGAATGGGAGACAGGACATGTTGTCTTTATTCTAGGTGACCCGAATAAAAATGGGAGCAGAGGAGAGATGGCCTGGCACCATAGAGAAAGGGGTAGAATAGACTTTAGAAGGCAAGTGGTAGCCCCAGGGGTAGATTCACAGGACCAATGGGTTAAAAACCTATAAAAAGCCCAGTTGAAAGTGTCAATTTGATTTTGCAGGACCCAGGAAGCTGCTGTGAAGATTGTAGGATCAGGGTGATGCTGGTCAGGTGATTTCTGGGCTAGCACGCAGGCTAGTTCCTCTCTGCACGGGGTGGTCTGTGGGCCAGCAGCCCTGACATCACCAGACCTGGTCAGAAATGCAAACTCAGCTCCCAACCCAGCCCCACTGAATCAGAAATGGCATTTGAACTTGCTCCCCAGCACGAGGCTAACCTTTCTAGGCTAAAGCACAGTGCAGGGACTGGGGATGTGGGAGTGTCCCAGGTAACGTGGTGATGGAGCTCCAATGAGTTGGTGAGGCCTGTGGAGGTGAATGCAGAGGCCGGCCAGGGAGCTGAGGGCTCAGAATTGCAGGATACACATTCAGACTAAGATGAGAGGAAGACACGGCCCACAAAGAACAAGAGGGGGAGGAAGAGAGGGATGCAGGAAACTTGGAAAGAACATTCTCTTTTTAAAACAAACTTTCAAACAGTATCAGTGAGATACAGATGTAAATACCATGTTCTTATCAGCTGAATTGTGTCCCCACAAAGGATATATTCAAGTCTGAATCCTTGGTCTCGTGAATGCGACCTGATTTGGAAATAGGGTCTTTGAAGAAGTTATTCGTTAAGATGAGGCCAAACTGGACCCTGATCCAATCTGACTGGTGTCCTTATAACAAGGGGAGAGGAGATTCAGACAAGAGCGCAGAAGTGAAGGCCATGTGGCGATGGAGACAGAATGCATCACCAAGGAGTGTAAGCAAACTCCAGAAGCTAGGAGAGGCAAGAAAGGGTTCTCCCCTACAGGCTCCAGAGGGAGCATGGCCCTACTGACACCTTGAATTTGGACGTCCAGCCTCCAGAACTGTGAGAGAATAAGTTTCTGTTGCACTACATCATCCAGTCTATGGTACTTTGTTATAGCAACCCTCGGAGACTAAAACATGCATTGTAGACCAGGCAGCACTTACTCTTCTTGGCATCCCTGAGTAGAAGGAACAATTCTTATCATTTGAGAAGATGAAACTGAGGTTTAGAGAAGTTAACTGGCCAAGGTCCCACAGCTAATTATTGTCATAACTTATAATAATACTTATAGAGAGCTGACCAGTTTCCAAAGCATGACTGTATGCATTATAGAGTTTACTCCTCGCAATGACCCTGTAAGGTAAACAGAAAGTGGATGTTTTTTTTTTTAATTTTGCAAGTGAGGAATTCCAGGGCTTTGGAATCCCAGTCCAATAAGTATTACATTTTTGTTTCCTGATTTCCTGAGTCATGATGATTATGAAGGTTTGGGGTGTGGGGCTCGCCAGATCTGAGTGGGCCCATCTTTGTGAATATATGGCCCAGTGAGAGGCATTTAGTAGTCCTTCTGATGGCAACTGGTAATTGCTATTATTACAATTCACAGCTACGGGTTTTGTTCAAGAGAAAAGTAATTTAAAAATAGCTGATTGGGAATAGGAGTACAGAAGCCAGATATGGAGGGGAAATTGAAGAAAAGATAGGTGTCAGCAACAAAAGAAGGAACTCTAGATAATGCTTCGGAGCATGGTCTTTGGAGTCAGACAAGCTGAGTCCACTTGCCAGCCCTGCAGCTTATGAGAATGGTGATATTGGGCAAATTCTCATTATCTGCTCCCTTGCCTCCACTTCCTCATCTTCAAGATTTAGAAAAACAATACTTCACTGGGTAATATTTTGTGGATTGTGAGATAAAGTACATAAAATGCTAAGTCCAATGCTCAAAATGAAGTATTCAATGATTTTAGCTATTATTAAATCTGATTATGGATGGAAGAGAAGAGTGAGGAGAAGGTTGGAAGCCACAGGAGGTGGAAGTGGTCACTAAAGCAAAGAATAAAATAACCTACAATAACTGCTTTGAGGTTTTATCAGTTTGTATATTTTATTTATATCAATTCAAAGTTTTAAAAGGATAAAATGATTTAGAGGATAATCCCTCTTACTCAGGTCCAAAGTTTTTACACATTGATTACAATTGACTTGCTTTCTGACAATGCTGTATTCAAGGTTGATGGTTCCAAGCTGAGTATTTTTAATTCCTCTATTTCTCAGAAATCTATTTTGTAACTAGGAATCCAGCAATGAATGCAAAACAAATAGTCAGAGGTCTTTACCTTGAACGTTTATGAAGTAAAAGAGATTGACGGGAAAACTCCAATGAGCTCTTATTGTCTCATTTATGAGAAGTGTTGGTACAGCTTGTGAAGGTGATAGATGTTCTGCTTCCTAGGACCTTTTTGTTCCATCCCCCAAATCCATATTTTCCTTTAGTATATTGATTTCTTGTTATACAGTAGGAATGGCTATTAAATATCTTTATTTGGGAGCTTGGGGTTGCCAGAATGTAAGAGAAAAATGCATAAGTATTTAGAGGAGAGTTGATGGGATGGATGGAAGAGGACTTAAGAGGGGTAACCCGTACCTGGGAAATTATTTACAATTTGACTGAAGGACAGACTTGCTAGGAGAATAAAAGGGGAAGCAAAAGAGAAAAGCATGCAGTCACGAGTAAACCTTTGATGGATGAGGAAGATACTTTAATAGATGAGAAAGCACTTTCCCCAGTGGCCATTTGGCCAGCTTCATCTCTCTTTTTGGCTCATAGCACAGTGGAAAGATTCAGTGTAAAAAATGATGGAATATATGATAGTGAACAAGCTGATGCAAACTAATAATAAATTAGAAATGTTCTTTTCATTTTGGATGAGGGGTCACTGACTTCTCTTTAGGGGTGGCGCTGAATCTACACTACACCAAAATGAACCTGGAAATTGAGTTGACCGATTATGAATAATTGATACATGTCCCAAACACCACTTTCGCCAGAAATGCAAATAACATTTCTGCAGTGTATTTCTAGTTTCAAAGCCTGCTCATTGGCATCATCTCATTTTATCTTATAAATAACTTTGTGAGGTAAGTGTCATTGTCCTCATTTTATATATGAGAGAACTAAGATTTAGAGAAGTTAATTAACAACAGTATCCAAACCTAGTTATGTCTCACTCTAAAAGACCCATGCTAGCTTTCTTTGGGTCTTCCAATCAATGTTGATCTGTGGCCCTGATTCCACAAAGGACTCTTTCAGTGTCTGTCCCTTCCAAGCCTCCCCTTGGTTTCAAGAGCTGTTTTTTTTGTTGTTGTTTTGTTTTTAACTCCACGCCTACTCCATAGCCCTGGGTATCTCTCACAGACCAATCCCACAGAAAGTCACCTAGGGACTTAGAAGATACCTGGAGAGAGAGTGGGCGCTAAGGGTAGTAGGGCAGTCCTACAGTAGCCAAGCTCCAGCTTTCCTTGGATTTGGACGATTCTTGTGTCCTTGTTGGCCTCACTATTCCTCTGCTGCTCTCACCTCCTACTCTACAGCTCTCACCTTGGGAATACACCCATGGTCATCTAACTGGGAAGGGACAAGCAGAGTCAAGAACAAGTTGGTCTAGTTCCGAATCCCTTGCTGTTTTCACTACCTCACATGGCCTTGCATGTGGTGGTTGGCCTTGGGGATCTGAAGTGTCCCGAGATGATGGCAGGGATCAGAATGGTCAAACCAGCTCTTCTTTGGCCTTCATCTAGGACAATCCCAGTTGTGCTCCTGGTGCCATCTTATGATAAAACCTCAGCTCACCGTCACCTTCCGGGTGGGATCTAACCAGCATACAGGAGAGCAGGACCTTCCACCTCATTCTTTACTCTAGATTTGTAGCCATGCAATCTGAAGTCCTCTTAGCTCCTTGAGCCCACAATCACTGCGGATTCATTCTTGATTTTCAGCCAGTGGAAACCTCCAAAACAAACATGTTCCTTGAGCACTGGAGTCAGTCCTGGGGTGAGTCCTAGCTTTCCCACTTACTGTGAGAACTTGGACAACTCACTTCTTTTTTAGGCCTTGATTTCTTTGGCTGTTCTAAAAGAAGTGATAATATTACTTACCTCATGAGGTTGTTAGAAGAATTAAATGAATTAAATGTATGCAAAGTGCTAATTCTGTACCTAGCATATTATCAATAAATTTAGCTGTTAGAGTAATAATAGTTGTGGTGCTTTAGAGCTTTATGTACTCCATAAAAACAACAACAACAACAAAAAACATTTTCTTAAGCTTAATCCATTTCTGTGAGTGTACCATAAGTAGTAGCTTTTGTTGAGGTTACTTCAAATAAGGTGTGGTCCAGGAAGGGTCTTATTCCTATTATTGGAATCCTTTATAAGCAGAATGAGACTCAGAGAGACAGAGAGAAAGCCACAGGAAGCAAGAAGCTGAAATTCAAAGGAACTCGGAAAAGAACTGAGAGGCCAAGAGAGGTTTCCATATGCATTTCAAAGCGACAGAAGAGCCCAGGACTGCTGGCAGCCACCCCCAGAATGCCAGTCCTCAGGAAGAAACCATCACCTATGATGCCTTGATTTGGATTTTCTCTCAGCCTCAAAACTGTGAGCTAATAAATTCCCATTGTTGAAGCCAGTCCATTGCATGGTATTTGCCTGAGCAGTAAAGGACACTAAAACAACAATTATAAATGGCCACCCTTCCCCATCTCCAGACCAATCTGATCCCTCCAGTTCTCCACCCCCAGCTTAAAGCAGAAGGTCTGACCTGAAAAACCTGGATTTGTTCCATCACTTGCTAGCTGTGTGACCTTGGGTAAAAGGCTCAACCCCTCTTAGAAGCAATTTCCTCCTCTGAAAAGTGGAAACCATAACTTATTTATTTATTTATTTATGCATGGGCAGGCACAGGGGAATTGAACCCGGGTTTCTGACATGGCAGGCGAGAACTCTGCCTGCTGAGCCATGGTGGCCCGCCCAGAAACCATAACTTGTACTCACTTTAACTCACATTATTCTCATGAGGATTACATAAGGTAGAAATATAAAGATGCTCCATATTTATGGGTACCTTATTTCCATTTTCCTCATAAAATACATTAGTAGATTTCTTTTTGGAACTAAGTCCAAGACTTTATACTCATCTCTAGTAAAATGCATAGATTCAGTTAAGATTCATTAGATTAACATTGTTCTAAATTGTTCCTCTATGTTCAGTCTTCACATTTTCTTTCACGTGATACATTCATCTGCTCCTGAGTTTTAAAAAGCTATTAATATTAAAAAGAAAGTATGCATAGGACCCTTACTTTTGCTAGTCACGAATTTATTTTTATTCATTAAAAATAAATCTGCACCAACTGGCTGCACTGTACACTGCTGGGGCCTTGACAAGGTGAAAAAATATTATTTGGGGTCAAGTCTATTAGGTCAAAGGGCAAATGACCAACATACTTAAGCTTAAATTTATAATGGCTTTAAATAATTATACAAAAATTTCAAAATGTCCCATCGTGGAACAAATTTGCAACTTTGATGGTAATTCTCCTTAACAGCATTCCACGCTGTCCCTGTCTGAAATGGAGATGATGTGTCATTATGGAATTGAAAATCTTAGGATTCGTCACCTAATTGTAATGCTGGAAGGGGCCTGGGGATCATTCAGACAACCTCACGGTTTACTTCCCCTTGGTTAAGGGACCAGCGGTAAGAAAAGAGGGAGACACAAGTGTGGTTCCTAGTCTCCGTCCTAGGCCGACTGCCCTGCCCCCAAGTTGGTGGGATGCCGGCAGAGGCAGGATCCGCCTGGAGCAAAGGGCGACAAGGACCCCTGAAACTCATCTTTGAGGGTTGTGTGGTTGGAAACTTAGAACCTTGCCAGATGATTAACGAGTTTCTGCAAATGTGGTTTCCGAGGGCGTGCAAGCCTCGCCCTCCCCCAGCGCAGCGCAGCTCGCGCCGCCTGGTGCCCGAGAGTAACCCCGAGGCACCCTGCAGCCTCGGCTAGCTTCAACATAGCCATTTGGGAAGAGAAAGCACCAAGAATGTGCTCCTCTACCCTGCAAACCTAGTCGTTAGGCCCGGGCCCCTCCCTGAGGAAAATTAACTTTGCGCCCACGTGGCTGTCCTCTCTCCTTTCCGACCAGCTTTTTGTGGGGAACGGAGGGTGCGGGGAGAGGGGCAGCCTGTCTAGAGGCGTGCTGCCCGAGAAGGGGGCGTGTGACACAGCAGCTGGGGAGAAGCGGAGTGAGAAGTAGTGGGGTGTCGGGGGCAGGGGGGCGGCGGAGGGCCCTCGGTCTCCCCGCCCGGCCTGAGATTGTGCCAGTCCCAGAAATTAGGGCACGTAGGCAAAGCCCACACCGTTCATTTCAGAGGGGGAACTGAAACCACCAAAAAATAAACGCTCTGGACGTGCACGGCAGCTCTCAACCACCGCGGGGGCGCCCTGCAGCGGCCGGGAGCTAGTGGCGCGCACGCGCGCGGGGCTCGGCGTCTGACCTCGAGTTACCCGGCGCGGCTAGCCGCGGCGAACTAGGTGAAAGGTAACCAGCAGGCACAGCTCCGGGCGAAGGCCGAGGCGCGCGTGCGCAGCAGGGCGGGGGCGGGGCCACTTGTACCGCCTGCTGAGAGTCGCTCAAGTCAGCACTTGGAGTGTCTGGGGCGGTGGGCGTGCGAGAACGTCAAACCGACTTGGGAAATTCCTGTCACCCAATGCTGGACTGGGGGAAGGAGGTCCCGGGAGCTTGCGAGGGAGAAAACCACTTATTGAATGCCATTTGTGTGCCCGGCACTTGCATTCTTGTTTAATTCTGACAACCCTTTGAAAGAGGCAATTTGATCTTTCCTGGTAAGGAAGAGAAACTGAGGCTCAGAGAGTTCCTATAACTTGCCCAAGGTCTTGCAACCAATAAAGGGCAGTTTCCACTAGTGGGCCTTAATTCGAGGTGTCTTTTTGTCCTATCGTTAGCTATACGGATATGGACATGTGTAGTGCATTTTAGAATATTCCTCCAATCCTTACATGAAAACTAGAGATAGGTGCTGTTACTGTTTCCATTTTGCAGCTGGGAAAACTGAGGCTCGAGTTTCGCCTTGAGATCCCACAGGGAGTAGCAGAGCTGAGATTTTGTGTCACGTTTCGGATGGACGCAAAGCTTAGAGGCCAAGGTCTGTGTCCCCCATCCCCTATCTTGAAGACCGCTGGACGTGACTATGAGAACCTCAAGCTCTGTGGTGTGAGTGGGCCAGGACTTGAGGAAAACAAAGAAGTTCTCGGCTTTGGAGGTTTCCTTTGCTTGCAAGTTTCCATTACAGAATTACAAGTGACTACTCTCTATAGGAGACAGTTAGATTGTTAGCACTTTGAGGGACAGGGTGTTTGTGGAATTTTGTATGATTGTTGGGTGAGTTTACAGCTGAGTGAACACGTTTTCTGTGCCGAAAACTACCCCAGAGGGGAACGACATTTCTTTCCCGTGGTGAGTGAAGCGACTGCTTTCTTGTGACTTTTCCCGGATGAAGGCTCTTTGCATTCATTCAGCAGAATGCTTAGCACTCCTCTGCTATGTTCACAGCCGACAGGAAATTCAAAGGGCAGGAGTGCCTTGCTTTTCCTGAAAATTCTATCCTGAAACCTGGACACTTGGGAGTTTGTCCACCTTTCTGCATGCTGAAAGCCGTTCCTCCCTCCCAATCCCCCATCACAGTTGTCCCCTGCCACGTGCCACCACCCAGCCTGCTCCTAATCAGCAACCCCCTGTGAGCCAAGAAGCACAACACCCAGGGAGAATCAGGAGACCCGATCACACTCTTTCCGCTCCCCCTGCCCCTTGCTGCCCCAGCTGTTCCTCACAATCACAAAGGTCCAAAATAAAAAACAACTCTGCTTTCCTCTGGAGGCGGCCTTGGAAACAGAGGCACCTATGAAAACAGAAATATGAGGGAAGGAGTAAAAGCTGCAGAGAAGCAAAGCGGCACCCTCCCATCCTCATCTCTTTCCAAAATCCCCTCCTGTGAGTGTCCCCATCAGCGAAGTGGAATGTCATTGCGTTGTGCCCTAAGATTCTTGTTGCTGTGCAGGGTGATAAAGACAAAGACTGCAATTGGACTGTCTTTTGTCCTAATGTAACCCTGCCTTGCAGCTTCCCTGAGGTGACCAGGGGAGAGCATTGCTGCCCAATGTCATATGCTTCTGTGAGCTGCCTGCCTGGTGGTGTTGGCAGGATGAGGGCTTTGCTTGGGGACTTACATCAGTTGTTGAGTCCCAGTTGTTGAGAGCTTTGGACCTGGCTTGGCACTTAAACTTAAATTACCAAATGATCTTCCCTCCATAGCCCTATGCAGTAAGTAGTGTGATCCCCATTTTACAGAGGACAAAACTGAGACCCTGAAGGGATATGTGATTTCTCTGCAGCACAAAACCAGTAAAAGGTATGACTCCTTTCACTGCCCTGTGCATTTGGACCCAACACCCCAGTGGAGCAAGTTCTTGGAGCTGGTTGGGAAAACTGTTCCTAGATTTCTCTCTTTCTTCCCAAATTACCCCAGATAATTTTTTTTTTTTTAATTTGGAACAAGTAGAGTTCCATGCCTTGCACACAGTTAAACACTGAATGAGTTAATAGAGGAATGAACGAACATATGAGGACAGAGAATGAGTTGTGATGGCATGCCAGAGCTATGCCTGGTGCATAGAAAACATACAGTAAGTGTTTCCCAAATGAATGAATAAAGAAGGAAGAATAGATCAAAGTATAAGGAAAGAAAGAATTTCAACATGAGGTACAAATATTTTATGAAAAATCCTTTCCCTGCCTTGAGCTCACAGATGAAGTTTATGGTCCTCTTGGAATTTGGTATTCTTCTCTTTGAATTATTGGTGAAAGGTTGACTGGCCCCAACAGATTATAAGTGGTTGCAACCAAGCCCTGGCCCACAATCTCCTTCTAGTTGAACTGCTTCTCATGGAGATTCTTGGTGTGATTTGTGCTGCTGGCTTCTAGCAATAGGAAAGGACTTTGATTCCATTCAATAAGAGCTAGTGCTCTTATAAGAGCAATCAATAAAAGCTAGGTTACAAAATGCATAAGATATACTCCTTGCTTCCATGTAGGAAAAGCGTGAGATTTGGAGTCATAGGCCCCAGATTAGAATCCGTGCTCTTCTCAGTCTGTGTACCCTTCAGCACATTATTTAACTTTGGCAAGCCTCAGTTTCCCCACATGTAAAATGGGATATAAGATTACCTCACAGGGTAATTTTAAGGATAGCAAGGGAATTTAATAATAAATACTGTGTTAAAAGGGGGCAGATTGATGAGTGGCAAATGCTGATTTTATGTAATCTAATTTAATTTAATTTAGAGGGAATATGGGAGGTGATTAAATTGTTTTGTCTCAGGCACCAAACTCTCTAGGGAAGGGAACAGAATGCTGCCCACTTGGGACTTAAGGAGGATTCTGAGCTAGAGGGTTTCCAGGCAGCATGGAGCAAGGAGGGACAAAGAGTTTTACTGCCCAGGAACAACGAGGGATTCAGCAAATGCCTCCTGGGCCTGCGCCTGCACCCTGGGCTCTCTGCCTCTTTCTTATGAGGTATAGATGTGTCACTAGAATCAGGTGGCTGCAAGCAGCTGAAGCCAGCAAGACCTCTACTATGCTCACTGAGCTCCTGCCTTGCTCGAGTCAGTCTGAATTCATAGCAGCCGGCATTTATTGAGCCTCTACTGGGAGCCGGGCCCTGAAAATTCAGGGCAGGATCAGACATGGCACCTGCCCCCCAAAAGCTAACATGTGAAAGAGGAATAAGACAAAGATGCCAATCCATAATGTAAGAAAATGATGAATGTTCTAAGAAAAGGGTAACTACTAAAATGAAACACAATCTCATACCCACTAGGATAACTATAGTAATTTAAAAAGAAAGGAAATTAACAAAGGTTGGCAACAGTGTAGGGAAATCAGAGCCCTCCCCACATTGATGGTGGGAATGTAAAATAGTGCAGTCATCGTGGAAAACAGTTTGGCAGTTCCTCAAAAAGTTAACCATAGAATTATCACATGACCCAGGAATTCTGCTCCTAGGCAGATACCCAAGGGAACTGAAAGCAGGTGTTAAAACAAGTATTTGAACATGAATGTTTATAACAGCATTGTTTATAATAGTCAAAAAGTGGAAACGACACAAGTTTTCATCAGTGGATGAGTGAATAACCAAAATATAGTATATCCATGCAATAGAACATTATTTGACTCTAAAAAAATATGAAGTACTGAGTATGCTACAGCAAAGATGGAGCTTGAAAATATCATGTTAAGTGAAAGAAGCCGGACACAAAATGTGTGTGTTGTATGATTCCATTTATATAAAGTGTCCAGTACAGACAAATCTATAGAGACCAAAAGCAGATTAATGCTTGCCAGAGGCTGGGGGGATGGGGAAATGGGGAGTGACTGCTCAAGGGTACAGGTTTCTTTTTGAGGTCATGAAATGTTCTGGAATTAGAAAGTGGTGATGGGGCGGGCCACTGTGGCTCAGCAGGCAAGAATGTTTGCCTGCCATGCCAGAGGACTGGGGTTCGATTCCCGGTACCTGCTCATGTAAAAAAAAAAAAAAAAAAGTGGTGATGGTTGCATGACACTGTGAATGTATTGGAAGTCACTTTAAAATGGTTAAAATGGTGACCTTTATGTGAATTTACCTCACAAAAAAAGAAGAAAGAGAAGGAGTAGGAAAAAGGGAAAGAAGAGGAAGGGACAAATGGAAAGACCCAAGGGTTTAAGAGAGGAGAAAAGAAGCACAGTGGGGACTGAGAAATTCCCCCAGGGCGGCGGCTTTGGCTGGGCAGTGAAGAAAGGAGCCTGTTTCCCCTGGGACTGGAAAATACAAACATGGGTTTGCACCTTTTGGCAATAAAGCAATCCCACTTTGGCCATACCAGATGCTTTCTTTGATGCACCCAGAGATTTCAGAAGGCTGGAAAGGGAGAAACACAAAGGGATGCAAATTGGCCATCCTTCTCCAGAAGGAAAGTGAGTACCCAAGGGCTGCATTGCCCAGGATTTGACTCACATTTACCAGCTGTGTGGCCTTGGTGAGTCACCTCCCCCTGTGCCTGTGTTCTTGTCTGTAAAATAAGGACTCTGTTACCTAAATCACAACCTTATGGTGGGAAGTGGATGAGAATATGTAGGGAAAACATCCACAAGGATACCAGAGATGTGATAAACTCAGGCCCAAGAAATGGCTGCTGCTTTCTCCTTCTGCAGGCGAGGATGGGTTGGAACAGAGGTCGGAGTTGAATAGAGCATGGCTCATCTGTTTGCCTTTAGCCTCACAGCCTCTTTTAACATGTTAAGCCCAGGAAAGGCTTCAGACCTCCTTCCTGGACTAGAAATGTCTGCTTCTTCCTTATCCATTAAAAATTTGTGCAAGTGCTGGCCCCTTAAGGGGGAAAAACACAACTCTGTTAATTAAAGAGCATAACCCCATTCTGTCTGAAGACACTAATTACCCTTCCAGGTAGACCTGTCGCCTAGAGACTTGCCTACTCGCAGGGGTAAGCTGCCAGAGCCCATCCTCCTGAGGGCGGAGATGCGGAAGAGCTGAGATTGTAAAACCCGCTACTGGGAACTGACTGTGGTCCCCCTGGAGAGCTGTAAATAATGCTCACCAGCCCCACCTCTTTCCCAAGCCTCACGACAATTCCAAGGACAACAGAGAGGAAAGCCAAGCCTGGGAGGCATTTCCCCAATAATCCAAAATGCTGAAGTTTCAAGGAACTTCCCCCGCACAGCATCCAAGTTTAACCCGTTCCACTCTTTGTCCCACTTCACACTTGAGTTCACAATAGTGGGTGCAGAAAATTTTAATTCTCAAAAGGCTTTATTTCCCACCCCCCATCAGAGTTCATTGGTATTTGGAAAAACTGTGAAGGGGATGAAAAAGGAATGAGATGTTTCAATTCAAACTAACCCCTTAGGGGAATCAGCCTCTAATCATTAGGAGAGCCAAATTTCTGCCTCTAACATGTGATGAAGCCTTGGCTAAATCTTCCCTTCTCTGGAGCTCAGTTTCTGCCACTGTAAATTCAGAGGTTTGAATTAGTAGATATTTCAATTCTCTTCTAATTATGGCTCATCTCTGATATGGATTTGGAGTTAATGCTACCTGCCTCCAGAGAAGGAAGAGTTTTGAAACTAAAAGCTGCTATTTCAGAAACTTCAGATAAAACCTGAAAATACTGACAAAAATTGAAATTCAAGCACAAACACCCCAAAACACCAAACATAATCCAATAACAAAATCCGATTCGGGAATATACGTATTTGAGAACAATGAAACTATTATTTAGTTCTTTGCCAACTGTGGTAGTTAGGTTCAGGTGTCTACTTGGCCAGGTGAACGTGCCTGGTTCTGTTGCTCTGGACATGAGCCAACAGTACATTGAACCTCATCTGTTGCTCATTCCATCTGCAGTTGGCTAGGAGGCGTGCCTGCTGCAATGAATGATGTTTCGTTTAATTGGCTGGTGCTTAAATGAGAGAGCTCAATGTAGCACAGCCCAAGCAGCTCAGCATACCTCATCTCAGCATTCACAGCTCAGCCCAGGCCTTTGGAGATGCAGAAAGGAATCACTCCGGGGAAAGTTGTTGGAACCCAGAGGCCTGGAGAGAAGGCCAGCAGAGATCACCCCATGCCTTCCAACGTAAGAAAGAACCTCAGTTGAAAGTTAGCTGCCTTTCCTCTGAAGAACTGACGAAATAAATCCCCTTTTATTAAAAGCCAATCCGTCTGTGGTGTGTTGCATTCTGGCAGCTAGCAAACTAGAACACCAACATTTCAACTAAATTTGACACGTTTTTGGCTCAATTTATTTTCTTTATTTTGCTGTGTGTTGAGTATACCTTTAAAAGAAGCAAGCACGTTTTATTAAAAGATAGTACTATGCCATCTTTTATTAGTTGGGGGAAACAATGAATTTGTTTGCCTTTCTGCACATGTACGGATATTAGATAAGGAACGAGGTCCTTTGGAGTCAATCACCAGGAAAAACAATGAGTACATTTCTGAATTATCTTTTTTTGACACAAATAAAACTAGGAAATGGTTGGGTTGATGTAGTGGATGCTGTTGTTGACCACCCAGTTTCCTGTAGGTCAGGCACCTGTCTCTCCTCCAGTTGCTATGAGTGTTGGTTGCTAATGACTCAAGACAAAACCCTTTTCTAGAAATTATCCTGTGCAGGATGGGAGCTGACTCCCCCAGGAGGTGATCTTACCCACCCCCTCAGCCTGTAGCTAAAAACCGACTGGTAAGGGGTTCAAATATCTTGTCCCTCACCTCAAGATGAGACCAACTCTGCATGTGATTTATGCTACCAGAACTCCCTTTGGGTTCGGTCAAGGCCAGGCTTTGCTTAACTCCTTGCCCTTCCCAATCCTGCTTCCCTCGCTCCCGGATAGTTTCCTTTTGTGAGCACTCCCTCCGTAGCTTACTCATGCCCAAATCCCTACCTCAGGCTCTGCATCTAGGAAACTGTACTTGAAATGAGAACAGGTTGTCATTCTGGGCAGCATTTTATTACTACATTATGTTTATCGTACATCATGAAAACTATATTTGAATTTCTTTTATTTGATCATTTATTCAATCAATTGTTCTTGAATTACCTACTGGGATTCAGACACTTTTTCAGTCACTAGAGATAATTTGCCCTGCCTCTGTGTTGTTTATTTTATAGTGGGGTGATTCATGAGAATAAGTCACACAACCAAAAGAATAATTATAACAAAAAATGAACAAGATATTTAGAATAATTTGCTTAGGAATTTTTTTTTTAAACTGTGTTGCCAGCTCCTATGCTATGAGCATCAAGTAATCTTTTAAAATTTGAGCGTATATTTTTTCCTACTGTACCATCCTTTGACCCAATGATGCCACGGCAAAGAATTTACTCTAGAGATATACCTGCACCTGTGCACTAAGGTATATATTCAAGGCTGTTTATTGCAGTGTTGTTTATAATAGCAAAAGATAGGAAGCAACTTAAATATCCATCAATACTAAAAATGTCCATGGATTAAGCAAACTATGATCCATCCATGCTAAGAAATACTATGCCATCATTAAAAACTGAAGTAACTATATATTTGATAACGTGGGACAATCTCTGTTCTAGTTTGCTAGCTGCTGGAATGCAACACACCAGAGACGGATTGGCTTTTAATAAAAGGGGATTTATTTTGTTAGTTCTTCAGAGGAAAGGCAGCTAACTTTCCACGAGGTTCTTTCTTACGTGGGAAGGCACAGGATGATCTCTGCTGGCCTTCTTTCCACACCTCTCGGTTTCAACAACTTTTGCCCGGGTGATTCCTTTCTGCACCTCCAAAGGCCTGGGCTGAGCTGCGAGTGCTGAGATGAGGAATGCTGAGCTGCTTAGGCTGTGCTACCTTGCGCTCTCTCAGTTAAGCACCAGCCAATTAAGTCAAACATCATTCATTGCAGCAGGCACGCCTCCTAGCCAACTGCAGATGTAATCAGCAACAGATGAGGTTCACATACCGTTGGCTCATGTCCACAGCAACAGAACTAGGTGCCTTCACCTGGCCAAGTTGACAACTGAATCTAACTACCACAATATCCAAGGTATATCTTAGCAAGATATATTGCTTAGTGGAAAAATAAAGTATAAAACAGTGTTTGTAGTATTTTTCCATTTATGAAGGAATAAATGTGAATACACACACACACACCTACATGTCACTCTCCACACACACACACACGCATATATGACTCCTACACCCATAGACTGTTTGGAAGGATGCAAAAGAAACTGAAAAATAATCTTGTTTCTGGCAAGAGGAACTAGGTATCTTGGTTTCTTTTCATTCTATAATTAAGCTTTTAAGCTTATGCATATATTACATTTTTAAAAACCTAGTTAATTAAAAAAGCATTACACGTATATTTATTTTCATGTGACATACAGGGAAAAAAATAAAAATCACTTATGATCCCACCTCTCAAATGTGCCATTATTTTTATTTCCTTTCAGTCTCCCTTCTATTTGAGGACATAAAATATTTCTACAATTGGCATTATAATGTGCGTACATAGATTTGTATCCTGATTCTTTTACTCAGTGTTATAGCCTAAGTATTTCCCACACCACTGATTTTTTTCTGAAATGAAATCATTTGTAATGGTTGTATTGTTTTCCACTATGTAAACGTAATAATTTATTTAATTCATTTTCTAATGATGGCCATGATGTTCATTTCCTATCTTTTGCTATTGTAAAGTGATGCTGTTAATCAGCTTTGGATATCTTTGTCCATGTGTCTCTAATTACTCCCTCCAGCTATATTTCTAGATGTGGATTTACTGCTCAAAGGAAATGGATATTTTTATAACCTACAATAATATAGTTAATTGCCCTCCCTGCCGATTGTAGCAATTTACAGTCCTATAGCAGTATATAGGAATGTACTGGGCTCCGAGCAATGCTAAGTACAGATAAACCCTTGGCTTTCTTGCATGCATCGTTTTCAAATGAGCTCCCCTGAAGGCCCATGACAGGTGGTAATTGGTTACTCTGTTGAGGCAGGACCAGTGAACCTTTGGGCATGGTCTGAGAAGGTCCCTTAGCAGTTTGTTGGCATCGCTGAGGCCCCGCAGCCTGCCGCTGAGTGTAGGAGCTCTGCAGCAGGGTTTGCTGACTTCATCCTGCAGTGTGACCACTTCTCATCACACCTCGCAGCGGTCACCAGCATCTATCATCATCACGGAAGTTTTGCAGATTCAGGGAGGCTCATGGTTCACTTTATGTCATAATACAGTGTCCCCTTCTGTGGCAGAATGTATCTTAAAAGCCTGCTAAATTACTCAGTCTACTATTTAGACTTATTTAGGGTCTGAAGGGGTTAGTTCAATCTCCAAGTTATTCTTTCTGGAGGAAGTGATATGCTACAGTGATATTTGGCAATTTGGGAATTTCCAAGTTCTGGAGCATATTCCTCACAGATGTTAAGGGGCTTCTGGTATTCCAAATGAAGTGGAATTTCACCCCTTGATTGCTTTCGCTGCGCATGGAATCCAGGACAGTGAGTAAGTGGTTTATATTTCCCCAGCCTGTGTGTTCCACACCATGTGATCTGGGTGCACTTGTGACCCTTATGGACAGGCTTCTAATTAATCTAATAAATGCCCAATCCCAGGATCTGGGAGGGCCATTCTAGTCCTGCTTCTGTCCCTCACTAGCTAGATGTCCTCAGGTGAGTCCTTTCTCAAGTAGTGACCCCCAACCTGGGCTTTGGGAACCCGATTGGTACCTGAGAGGCAGTGATGAGTATTCGCAAGCGAGAGTCATTCTAGGGTTTTAGAAACCCTAGTGGAAATGTACATTTCTCCTGTGTAAGGTCTTGCAGGCTAACAAAGGAGGCCCTTTTCTTCGTTCAGGCTGTGATAATGTAGGAGGAGTGCATGATCTCGTACGATCCTCACAACTCTATGGGCTTTGCATTATTGTCATCATCAGTTTATAGATGAGGAAACTGAGGCACAGAGAGTTAGGAAATTTTCTCAAGGCAACACAACTAGTTGGTGCTGGAGAAAAGATTCAAGCCCAGGCAATCCAACTCTAGATTGCCAAGGGTAAACTCTAATGGCCTCATACTAACTGGAATCTCTGATTGAAAATAATATATCTTAAATGAAAATGGGAAAGTGAAATATTACCTAGTAAATACATTTTTATTTCAATGTATTTATTTATTTAGCCCAGCAATGGGTTAGATATCACCCAAGTTCCTTCCTAGTTCTAATGTTCTGGGAGGTAGAGGAGAAAATATGTACATTGAAGAAAAACATCTCCATGAAACATCACCCTGAGTGGTACATTTATATTCCAAAAGTAATCAAAACACTATTTCTTTGCTAAATGGTGCAAACAAGTTTAATTTTTAAAATCAATAATCAAAAGAGATCTAGTGGACTTGACTATTAAGAAAAATTAAACTCAAAAGCAGAAGGGCCTTGGAAATGCAATTTCATGGTTGATTTTTTTTTTTTTTCTTGCATGGGCAGGCTCTGGTGATCAAACCCAGGTCTCCAGCACTGCAGGCGAGAATTCTGCCACTGAGCCACTGTTGCCCGCCCCTCATGGTTGATTTTTAATATATTAATATTGTGCTGGAGAATAACCACGTGGAGTTCTTACAAAGTGCCTGTCAACACGTCTGACCTGCTTTATAAACATTCTCTTCATTTCCTGTAGCAATTCTGTAAGTTTGGTGACCAGGATAAATGAAGTCAACTTTGTTTATTTAATAGCAAAAAAGAAAAGTGGGGGCAAGGTCAGTGTCTGTATTATTTACCTTCCTGTCAGCCCTTTGTAGCATAGTCCTGGTCCATAGTGAAAGCTCAGTAAATATTTATTGCTTGAACAAAAGATCCAGCAATGTGCTACTGGACCCTGGCAAAAATTCTAGTCAGCTGTCCTATATCTGTAATGTAACCATAATATAATGTAATGTAATATAATATAAACACAATGTAATGTAATGCCAATGTAATCATTGTAAATAGCCACATGCAGCAGTGCAATTGAATTGCTGCTAAGGTGAGACTAACTTTTTAAAAACTTTGTGTTGATAGGAACTAGAATCCTATCATTGCATTCCACTTCTATGTTATCTTTTTTTTTCACATGGGCAGGCACCGGGAATCGAACCCAGGTCCTCTGGCATGGCAGGCGAGCATTCTTGCCGCTGAGCCACCGTGGCCCTGTATGTTATCTTTTCATGGACTCTAATGGTCCTTGTTCTGCTCAGAGTTTGTATTGTATTTTGCACATAGACAGTGATACAGGTTCTTATCCTGACATTCTCGGCAATATAGAGAGGCCCAGATTTGAAGTTTGTGTCATGAATGAATGTTTTTCAATTGTCTTTCACCCAGAGGTAGGTGAATGACTTCGGGTAACCCTGACTGATTTTAACATGGGAAGTCGTCCCGCCTTGCAATCCATTGTGCAATAGGGAAGTGGTTTGCTGAACAGGCCTACACACAAAAAAGGCAAGAACTGTACTGTACATTAAATGTGATGAGTCATATCCTTTGTTCCTTCTTCAAGAAGCATTGTATCTTAAACAAATGAGGGAATGCATGCTAATGAGCCAGACGCTCAGCTACAGAGATGAATAAGATACAGTTCCAACAATCATATGACTGGGGACTGGGGCGGGGAGGGTAGGGGTGAATAAGAAGTGTGGATGAAAAGGAGAAAGAAATTACTCATGAAGATCTATTATTTGAGGCAGAATGTGGTCAGTGCTCTCTGAGTCCCCACCACAGGGAGAAATGATTTCTGATTAGAGAATCAAGAAATTTCACAGGAGGATAGTTAGGACCAGCACTGCTGCCATGAGCATTTATTGAACACCAACTGTTTGTCAGGCTCTGTGCCAGACTCTGGGGATTCAGAGATGAACAAGGCACATTTGTACCCATGGGAAAACTCTCAAGCCTCATGGGGAAAAGAAACTTATAAAAAGAAAAATCTCAGGTGGGCCACGGTGGCCCAGCAGGCAGGGTTCTCACCTCCCATGCCGGAGACCCAGGTTTGATTCCAGGTGCCTGTCCGTGTAAAAAGAAAGAAAAAAGAAAAAAAACAAAAAAGAAAAATCTTGACGGACTATGGCAAATACTCTTTGAGGAAAAGGAAGAAAAAGTTGTTGAAGCATAGGACATAGAGCAGCTAGCTCTACCTGGAGTGCCCTGCGAAGAATTCACAAAAGAGGGGTAAATAAGAGTTGTAAAGAGAACTGACATTTGATCTTCTGAAGTACAGCAGGCCTGTGCTGGAGGTCTCACATGCATTGACTCTTTGGTTCTCACCATATTTCCATGAAGCACTTATTACTTTCCCAACTCTACAGATGTAAAAACCAAGAGAGTTTCAGTAACTTGAAGGTTGTCTATTAAGTCATATATTTAGAAAGCCAAGAAACAATGTAAACTGAACTTTGAGATCTCTGTTGGCTATCTCCAGTTGCCAGAAGGAAAAAAAGCTAGAAGAAGAAATACATTTGTTCTAGCAAATTGATCACAGTCCAGGATGCAGGAAAGCCAAGTGTTATTCAGGGGATAACACACAGTATGAATTTTCCAGAGTGTAACCTGCCTGTTCAGAATATGGATGTATCATAAAACACATATAACCATTCCTTGAGATTAGATGTTTGGTTGTTTTCAAAGTATTGGTATTAAATGTAGCTAACCCCACTCACTAATAGTCCCAGGGGATGAGAAGTGATAGAGAACAGGAAGGCAGCTATTTTAAATGTAGTGAAAAACAAAGACCTTCCTCTGAAAAGGGGTGAGCAATGTAAGCCATGGAAAATCATTAGGTTTTATTCCAAGAGTAATAGGAAGCAAGAATATTTTGAAAATGTAAAGGAGAAATTTAAAATTCACCCTAAAACTTAAATGGAGTCATACCCACCAATAATATTTTGTATTCCCTTCCAGTTTTATCCCCCTTATGGCTATAGATACAGCAAATAAATAGATTTGGTGTTTTATTTTTTCAATTTTCTGATCATACTGTAATAGAGTTTTGTATCCTATTTTTTTACTTTTTATTTTGATACAATTTCAGATTTTTTCCTACAGAAAAGTTGCAAGAACAGTACCAAAACTCCTCATACACTCTATGCAGATTCACCAGTACATTTTGCCTCATCTGTTTATCATTACATCTCTTTCTATATTTATGCATAATATCTTGTATGAACCATTTGACAGTAAATTAGAGACATCGATGTGCATTTTCTAAGAATAAGGACATTCATCTTTTTTATATTACTACAGTGCAATTATCAAAATCAGGCCATTTAACAACAAAATCAGTTGTTCCATTAATATCTTCTACAGATTTTTTCCCCTTGTTTCAAGATCAAATCCCTTGGTTCAAGATCAACATGTTGCATTTAATTCTCATGCCTTTTTAATCTCCTTTAATTTGAAATAGTTCCTCAGCCTTTTGATGTGTTTCCTGTCCTTGAAATTTTTGAAGAGTATAGGACAGTTATTTTGTATGATATCCCTCAATTTGCCTTTGTCTGGTTAGACTCAGCTTTTGCCCTTTTGACAGAAATACTATGGAAGTAACATTGGGTCTTTTCAGCTCATCTCCCCACGAGGGCTGTGATATTGATTTAACGTTGATCACTTAGTTATTGTGGAGCCTGCCAGTTCTCTTCACTGTGATGTAACTATTCTTCCCGTTATAAGTAATAAGAAGTTTGTGGGGAGATCCTTTGGGACTATGTAAATATCCTGTTCCTCATAAAATCGTCACATGGTAGTTTTGCATCCATTGATGATGTTCTGTCCCATCATTCCTTCTCTATTTATTAGTTGGGCCATCTACTGAAAGAAGAGCTTTCCTTCATGCTCATTTATTTACATCAGTATGGACTCACAGATCTACATTTTAGTTAATGGATTATAATCCATTACTCTCATCATTTATTTGATGCACAGATTGACATATTTGGCCAGTGAGATTTCTTCAAGTTGACTTCTGTTACCATTAAATGTTAATTTGTTCCAGTTGTTCTTTAAGAAATGCATTACTTTCTAGTACATGGTTCATCTTGTTCTTCCCTGCCCCAGCCCTGGAATCAGCCATTTCTCCAAGAAACTTTGATTCCTTTTATTGGAGAATGGTATTTAGATACCAAGATCTGGGTGCTAGGTGTGCTCACTGCTACAACTGAGTTGTTTCCCCTGAGCCTTCTCAGCAAACAGTGGTAGAAAATATCTATAGCTATTTCTATACTGTATATTTGCAATTTTCTATATTCATCTCTATAAATATAATATATTATTTGTAATATCATATATATTACATATGATGTATTATGTGTAATATAATATGTATTAAATAATGTGTCTTTTTTAAACCATGAATCCAAACTAATACTTCAGAGTGCTCTCTAGACTTCCATCTTTCCAAAGTTTAACTCCCTTTTCCAATAATGAGCAAAGGGGCTCTCATTATCATACATTTATTTATTTGCTTATGCCTAGAATGCACAGAACATAGTCTCACTGTTGCTAACTCATACCACTATGGGCTTGAAGTTATGTTACCCAGAAAAACATTTTCTTAATCTCCATCCATTCCTGTGGGTCTGAACCCACTGTAAATAGGACATTTTGATGAGGTTACTTTATCAAGGTGTGGACCAGCTGAGTAGGGTTGGATCTTAACCTATTTTGGAGACCTTACAGAGAAGTGCCCAGAGAGAGAAGCCACAGGGAGCAACCAGAAGCTGGAGATCAAAGGAAAAGGAAGGAGAAAATGCTGCCATGTGCACTGCCATGTGATAGAAAAGCCAAGGAGCTGCAAAGATTGCTCACCAGCCAGAAGATAGCAGCCTTGGGAGGAAGCAAGCCTCCTAGCCTCTGAAACTGTGAAACAACAAATTCCTGATGTTACGCCAACCCATTGTATGGTATTTGTTTTAGCAGATAGGGAACTGAAACACACTACAAAAAACAAATCTATTGACTAGAATTCAATATTCTTTTATAGTGGTTTTTTTTTTTTAGATACAGTCAGTGTATGATATATAGACAGTAAAATGTATAAATCTTACCTGTACAATGTGATGAGTTCTGACAAATCCTATATGCTGCTATCAACCAAATATTAAACATGATTAATTTCTCATGTCAGTAAAGATTTTTTCAAAACATGTTTATTTTTGGCTGGCTTATTTTTCTGTAGTATGAATGTATCATCATTTATTTTGCCATTCTTTATAATTAGATAATTATGTTTCAATGTTTTCTATCGAAAGCAGTGGTGTAATGAATATCCTATTAAACCTGTTAAAAAGTGAAAATAATATAACCATGTAAGCTCTAGTTGTGCTACTATTTCTTTACTGAAAGAGATATTATATTAAATTAATTAATCAAACTTTCAAGAGTCTTAAGATATTTCAGTAGTTATTCTCACAATGAAATTGGCTCTGGCCTAGTTAATGGCTAGCTCTCTTTGCAATTCCATAATCCCTTATCTGAACTCTTGGGACCAAATGTGTTATGGAAGCAAGAGCTTTTCAGATTTTAGAAAGAAAATAACATGTACATACTATATATTATTAAACACCTCAGTGGGTTCTGGAGTGGCACTCCACAATCAAGCATATTACCATTTCCACTGACAAAGTGTGTGTATATTCATATCAAGTGGGATTCATAAAGTTAGAAGAGTTTTATGTAATTTCATACCCAGACTTGCTGCCAAATAATTTTTTTTCAATTTTTAGAGCTTTGATGGTATCCAGAATTTCAGGTAAGATATCCGTGGTCTTGAATTTGAACCCATTTTCAGCTACCTGTGTTAAAAATCCAATTCAAAAGGCTTCCATTAGGACTGTATAACAGCAAAATCTAGAGTAGATAATAACTGGTTAATTGTACAAATATAAGAAAGTTTTTAAATGGAGTAGAACAAATGTATGTCACCATGAAAAGGTGTTAAAATGGAAGGGCATATGGGAAAAATGCAATTAATGTGAGCTAAGGTCTATAGTTAACAATAACATTATAATATTCTTTCATTAATTGTAGCAAAAACAATATACCAAAGCTAAATGTCAATAATAGGGGAATAGAAGAGAGATAAGGGATTTGTTTTTCTTTCTTTTTGAAGAAATGGGAATGGTGGCATATAAATTGTGGTAATGAATACATAACTATGTGATTATACCACAGCCATTGATTGTACGTTTAGGCTGGATTGTATGATGTGTGAATAAAGCTGTTTTGAAAAATAAACATAACACTACAAGTGTTGGGGGGAAAAAGTAAGGGTAGAAGAAATTATTTAAAAGATTAAAAATCAGTTGCCTCTTGGAAATAGGGAAGAGCAGAGAATTGGAGTTTTCCATTATAAACTTGAACTTTTAAAAACTGTTTTACTTTAATAAAATAAAATATTAATTATAAAAGAATAGGATATCTCAAAAAAAAAAAAGCCTCTGATTGTATTAGTTGAATGCAAATGGTCCAGACACGTCAACCTATGAGTAAATACATGGTCATATTATCATTAATACATAATATTTACCAGCTCCAAAGCCATATCTATTCAGTAGTATTTAAAGTTCTCTATTGCAAAGTTCTCTATTCCTGAGGTGCTTCTGGAAACTCCCAGGAAAGGCAGGTACCCAACTGAGCCAAGAATCTTCAGCCAGGAATCAGCATGTGGAGACCCTCCTGTGAGTTGACTGCTCTTAAACTGCAGCTGTTCTGTGTTCCTAGAACTGGAGCCCACTCCCATAGGCTATCATCTCCTCTGTAACCTCAGGGTCTGTCCAACAATGCATTGAAGAAATGAGGAGAAAACATGAACCTTTCCTGTTATATGCTTAGTTAGGGTGTTTGCCACACGTGGTTTCCAAAGTATGACAGTTTACTGAAAGAACTCTCTCAGTTTTCCCACACAATCTCTCCACAAGGTTTACTCATGTTTCAGGGTGGTTTGCTCAGTGTGTTAATCTCCTATTGCTGCTGTAACAAATTACCACAAACTGAGTGGCTTAAAGTAACACATGTATTATCTTACAGGCCTGGAGGTCAGAAGTCAGAAATAGGTCTAATGGGCAAGAATCAGGGTATCAGCAGACCTGTGTTCTTTCTGAAGGCTCTAGGGGAAAATCTATTTCCTTGACTTCTTCAGCTTACTAGTGATCACCTGAATTCTTTGACTCCTGGCCCCTTCTTCCGTCTTCAAAGAGCATCATTCCAACCTCTGCTTCTGTCATCGCATTTCCTTTTTCTCTATCTTTGATCCTCTTGGCCCCACTTGGATAATCCAAAATAATCTCTCCCTCTCTAGATCCTTAATTTAAACACGTTAACAGAATCCCTTTTGTTATGGAAGATAACATATTTATAGATCCCCAGGGATTAGAATGTGGACATCTTTGGGCGGGGGCATTATTCTCTCTCAGTCACCTGAGGTACCTCTGATCACCTACCTCTGATTATCAGCAGCGATCATCAGTCCCCTCCAGTCCTATGTCCATGCTGCCCCCCTTTGCCTTCCATAGTGTACATTCTCCCTCAGCAGCCCACCATGCACCCTGCAATCTCACATTTGGAGAGTCTACCTTTCCACCCTTGCCTTGCCCAATTTTATCAAAAATCTGTATGTAGTTGAATATAGAAAGGAGAACAGTGTAACTTCCCAAAACCAAATTTTATTAAGCCCTTCAAGTTTTCCTTGATTCAAATAATGTCCTCAGATTATCTGGAATGAATGGGGACTCTCGGCTCCCTCAAATAACAATGCAGAATAATCACAACTTATATTTGTCAGATACTTTCCAATTCACAAATGACCCTCACAAAAACCTGTATCCTTAAGGAAAATGAGGCTCTGAAACATTAAGTCTCTTGATTGAGGTATATTGTCAGCAAGAGAGTATCTACTCTATCAAATTATAGAGAAGTCAAGAGGAAAGGAAAGAGTAATCACCCCCAAATTATAGAATTAATCATAAAATATGCCTATGTGTGTCTTATGTTTGTTTGTAGGTGTGACCCAGTCAGGACACCTTATGCCACATTTGAGAAGTTGGAGAAGTGTGACTCCCCAATGTGTCCTTCATCCTCTCCCTGGTCCCCAAAACCCTTCTCCAGCCCTAGCACCTTGTACTTTACTAAAAATCCTTCAAGAACTGCTCTGTCCAATAGTAGTATTATGTCAGTCACAAATATAAATTAAAATTTTCCATTCCCATACTTTAAAAAGTGAAAAGGTCAAATTAATTTTCACATTGTATTTCATTTAACCCAATAATCCAAAATATTACCAAGTCAACATATAATCAATATCAAAAATTATTAATGATATATTTTCCATTCTCTTTTCATCCTGTCTTCATTCAAAATCCAGTGTGTATTTTATATTTGCAGCACATCTCAATTCCAACTAGCCACATTTCAACTGCTCAGTAGCGACATGTGGTAAGTGGCCACCATGTTGGATATTGCCGTTCTAGAACCAGAAATCTCCCAATTGTACTTCTTTTCTCCATTTCAATCTGCTATCTATTCTTACCTCCCTATTTTAACTTTTAGTTCCCTTTTGTCCTAAGACATCTATTAGTGCATCTAACACTGAGTGTTTATAATATTCTCTTTGGATAAAAGAACCTATGTTCTTGTCCACTTAATTTCTCTCTCTCTCTCTCTCTCTCTCTCTCTCTCTCTCTCTCTCTCTCTCTCTCTCTCTCTCAGCTGAACCAGTTCCCAGTATTCTGAGATACAGAATCTGCAGAATGGGTAGGGAAATAACTAAGAGAAAGAATATTGTAACCTCCAAAACACATGCTCTTAATCTTAACGTACATTTCTGTGGTTGTGAGCTATAGTAAATAAGGCCTCTTAAAGGTGTTGTTTTAGTTAATGTGTGGCTCACCTGAACGAGGGTTGACCCTGATCGGATTAATGGAGTTTCTAAGGATTGCCGACAGCCAGCACCAGAATGCTACAATCTTCAGGGAGAAAGCAAGTCTTACTGATAGCTTGATTTGGAATTTCTTCCACCCTCAAAACCATGAGCCAATAAATACCCATCGTGTAAGCCAACCCATTGTTGGTTCTTTAGTGTCTCTGGCAAACTGAAACAGCAAGATATTGAGTTGAATAACAGAAGAGCTAAGATATTGTGGTAAGAGGGAACATCGAAGAAAATGGGGCCAGAGTTCAAGAAGGAATTTGGGGATTTGGCATGTAGAAGACTCTAGAGTGGAATCAGCATATAAGAAGATTGGGATGGAGGAAGGAGTTTTTGAGAAATGCAAGTTTGGGCTGGAAATTGGAGTCCCTTTGAGAGACTAAGAGATGAATAAAAAATAGAATTCATTTTTAAAATTTTGGGGAACTCTGCTTCTTTAAATGTGACCATGGGTAGACTGCATTGCATGGATTTCTGGGGTTACTTATATTATATCCTATTTAGAATTAGCGTGATACAGTGGAGAGCAAAGTGCAGGCTCTAAGTCAAGTTGCACAGCCTATAACTGCCTCTGCGTGGGACCCTGGGCACGGACTTGTGCCTCTATTTCTTTAACTGTAATCCAGGAAGCATAATACTTACTACATAAGGCTGTTAGGAACACTTAATGTGAATGAGGTTACATTCAAGAAAGCACCTACGGAGGGTCTTCAGATAATAGCAACAAAATTATTATGATTGCTTTTAGAATGAATTCACACCAAGGAGCCTGTTAGAGTTGAAGATTCCAAACTTAAGAGATGATTCTACTGCTTAAGGAAAAGGGACTGTGTTAACTGCTTCCCAAAAAATGGGCCAGAGAGGGCTCAAATGCTTCAAATTTCACAATCTCACCCTATAGTTCAATCCCCTAAAACTTTTTACGTGTAAAATTCCTGTGTGCAAATTAAAATTCCAACGACTTAACTATTTTTTGCATCTATCAGATTGGCAAGGATCAAAAGACTGACAGCATACCATAGCCAAGAGTGTAGAAAATACCTTTTGCATTGCTAGAGGCAGTGCAAAATGGCATAACCCCTGGCAAGCTAATCTGACAAGATCTATCAGAAATTTAAATGTATGTGCCCTTTAACCAGGAATTCCACTTAGAGTATGTATCTTAGAGATAGTCTCTCTCATGAATATATGTATAAGTATATTTATTGTGGCATTGTTTATAATATCAAAAATTTATAAACAACATATGTATCAGTCAAAATGAAATTGGTCAAATAATATTTGAAATGTTGAGACCATGGATTCTAGGCAACCTTTAGCGAGAATGAGGTGGTGGGCGGCTGCCGTGGCTCAGCAGGCAGAGCTCCGACCTGCCTTGCTGGAGGTCTGGAGTTCGATCCCTGGTGCCTCCTGCCCATATGCAAATTAAAAAAAAAAAAAAAAAAAAGAATGAGGTGGCTCTGTGTATACTGAGGTGGTCAGATCTCCAAAATATTTCAAGAAAAATCAAGGCGCTACGTATGTATATAAAGCTAACATTTGAGTGTGTGGGGGAGATTATATATAGGGGTGTTTGCATGTGTGTGTGTGTATATGCTTGAAAATACATAGACTGTCTCTGCAAGGATACACCAGAGACAGGTGACAGTGGTGCTATCTCTAGGGAGAAGAATTGGGTGGGTAGAAGGCTGTGATGGAGCGTGGAGGTAGTAAACTTACATAGACTTATTTTACTTCTCATTCATTTTACCTTTTGAATTTTGTATACTGCCAATTAAAAAAAATAACATTTTCTTAAAACAGAAAAGACAGTATAGAGCAACATGCAATTTGGAGTCAGAGGGATGAGTACAAGTCCCAGCTCCACTACTTAGTTTCTAGATGATTCCACACAAGTAACTTTCCTTCTCTGAGACTTTGCTTCTTTGGGGAAATATAGGGATAACATAATACCGTTGGGAGGACACTCAAGATATTGGATATGAGATTTCCTATAACTAATAAAATATTAAAAGTTACATGTTATTTTCACCATGTACCTATCTGCCTGTCTAAGCGTAAAGCCTGGGAAAGTGCAGCTGTTCCAGATCAGCACACTAGTCAGGCTGGAGCCTAGATTTCATCTCCCAATTTGGACTGATGTCACAAAGGAAGTTGGAAGTTTAAGAGTAAAACACAGGACATTGTAGTGGTTCCAAACCTCACTATATATTAAAATTTAATGGAGAGCTTTTTGAAAAATGTCATCTCCCACCCATTCAAATATAATGAGCCTACATATGGCTGCTCTCTGAAGTGATCTGAACATGCATTCAGGTTTTGGAAACAATAATGTTATAGGAAGAAGCCTTACATAGTCACAGTTATGGAACATAAGTTCATACTCCATTCTTGCCTAAGCTGTGTGGCCTCAGGCAAGTTACTTCACCTTTCTGGGCCTTAGTAACCTCCTCCGTACAAGTAGTGCATTAAATGTACATCACCAGAGGAGTCCAATACAATATGGTGGCTTAGAGAGGTATGGGATTTAGTTCGTCCTCCAGAGCAGCTAGTAAATAGCCAGGAACAGCACAGAACAACTCCTGGAGCCATGTCAATGACTGGACACACAGTGTACCCCAATCTGGACCAGCTGGACTGGCTGCGAGCCCACCCAGAACTGTGACTTCCCCAAGCCGCGGCAGCCAGAGCCCCTCTCCCACAGGCTGCTTCCCAGAGGGGAGAGGAAAGAGACTTTACTAGCAGCAGGGGCTGAGCACAACCAAATGCCAATTGTGGAATTAATTAACAAATTCTGACGACTAAAAATAGGCCCCCAGCTCAGCTGAACCTTGAGTAAAAGCGGAGGTCACTGGTTTTTGCCCCGGCACAGAGGGGGCAGGGCTGACAGATGAAGAAAAAAGAAAAAAAAAAAAAAAAACAGGTGTTTTTTTTGGATCTGAAATAGTCTGGACCCTGCAGGAAAGGAGGGGGCACATAGAACATGGAGATACACAGAGCAATGTACCAACTTAAGTTCTTGATTGGCAAACCGGAGGAACAGCGTCCTGCTCTGAAAAGGATTTTTCTTTTGTGGCTGTGTTTCTATGGATTGATTACTCTTTGGATACAGCTGCCAGGCTTCTCAGGTTCCACTACCCCAGGCATAGGCAGAAACAGGCTTGTTTCAGAGCTTCTCTGGAGCCTGTGCCTTCCCCAGGAGAGGGGTGGGGCCCAGCTCAGGTGGAATCACTCCCTCAAGGAATTTAGACCCCAGGGTCTGGAAAAGGGAAGCAATTAAAGCCAACCTACAACCTCACCTCTGTCTCCACCATGCCCCCAGCAGGGAGAGTCTCCTGAAGTTAAAGGTACCGCATCACCTTATGCTGGTGGGACCTGCAGGCAGAAAAGCACCACATACTGGGCAGGCTAGGAAAAAGCAGAGTCCAGAGACTTCATAGGAAAGCCTTTTCATCTACTGGGTCTCACCCGCAGGGAAAACTGATGCAGATGACTCTTTCTTCCTGAGAGGTGACCAGTTTGGTCTGGGAAAATCTGACTGGGGTCTATAATACCTAAGTAGACCCGCCTAAGGGGTGGGAGGCACCATACAGGCAGGGCAAGAAACAAAAAAAACAAGA
Organism: Myrmecophaga tridactyla; assembly: GCA_004026745.1. Lineage (NCBI taxonomy): Eukaryota > Metazoa > Chordata > Mammalia > Pilosa > Myrmecophagidae > Myrmecophaga > Myrmecophaga tridactyla. The sequence continues at coordinate 8,217 of PVIY010004813.1, read as the reverse complement.
ACTGAAAATTTCTGATCTATTAAACAAAACCTAAGTTAGAGGACTAGAATAAGCTGAACTGAATGTCAAAGAACAGATAGACAACAAAGTCATCCAGCAAGAAATTCCTAGAAAAAAAAAGTGAAAACAATCTCCAGAATAAAGTAATTAAGGTAATTAAATGCCTAGACACCAGCAAAAAATAATGAATCATACTCAGAAGTTGAAGATATGGCCCAATCAAAGGAACAAGTCAACAATTCAAATGAGACACAGGAGTTGAAACAATTAATTTAGAATGTTCTAACAGACATGGAAAATCTCATCAAAAATCAAATCAGTGAATTGAGGGAGGATATAAAGAAGGCAAGGAATGAACAAAAAGAAGAAATTGAAAGTCTGAAAAACAAATCATAGAACTTATGGGAATGAAAGGCACAGTAGAAGAGATGAAAAAA
>PVIY010004812.1:0-99379 GCA_004026745.1 Myrmecophaga tridactyla | reverse complement strand
TTATCAGTTCTCCTTTGTTCAAAAAGAGTGAATGTCATTCATCACTGAAAAATTCAGGGACATGCATAAATCTCCTGAGTCAGTCAAAGTAGTTTTTAAGAAATAATCTCCTTAGAACTTTTGTTGGCATTGTTCATGTAAAACCCATGGAAACATCTGTTGAATGTGTTGTCAGATTGGCAGCCACTGAAGGATCTTTGGAATCAGACCCTTGATGAAAGGAATACATAGAAAGTGATAAAGAGAATGATTATTAAGGGCTGAATAAGGGAGTAAAACCAAGTCTTAAGGCATGAAGGTATCCAACTGAAGGATTCCAGAACATTGGTGCCAAAGCATCCTAGTGAGGGCAGCAGTAGCAATCTGATGAAATTCTTGGTTTGTGTTGTGAATATTTTTAGTGGTGACATCATCTTCAGATAGGTTTCAGAAGACAGGGAATAACGACTACTTCTGAACACTGCACAAGTGCCCTATAAAGAAGCTGTAATGGTCAAAGGAAGTGGATTCTTTTGCTTGATGCATTCAATCAATTCCTGAGCACTGGTTTCAAAGAGAGAAAAACTTTATTACTAAGTGTATAGCAGGAGATCAGGTGACTTATCAGTCCAAAATCTGTCTGCCAAAATGAAGTAATTCTGATAATTTTATTAGAATCAGAATATGGGCAGGGTTTATGATAATGAGCACAGTGGCCCCAGATGATGTAATTACGGGTGATTTGCTTATTGAGCATATGCAGACTGATGACATGATTAGTCACAGAATGTATATAATAAAATGATAACCTTAATAAGATGGTGGTCATGAATGTTTTTAGCATGGTGATTTTTAGTGTTATAATGAGGTATAGGTGACTTATAGGTTAAAGTCTGAACTGATGCACATGTCAGGTGGGCCCATTTTGGTTAGCTCCAGTCTCAGTTATCAAGATAACTTTGGACTTGGGGTGGGTTAGTTCTGAACTGACCCAAGACTCTTCATTGATAAATATTAGAAGCTGTCTTTAGTGGTTAAAATGCTTTAAAGTTGAAAAACTAGATAAATGGGTACAAATGAAGGTTAGTCACAAGGCTTTTATAATCACAGGGGCAGAAGATAAAGGCTGTGCAATCATCATCAGAGATCAAGACAGCTGGATTACAATTTAGAGATTTCAGGTATTTCCCTCTGTCTATGCCAATATACCAGAAAGCAAAATGGAATATTTATATAATGATGCAGTAACCCAAATCATCTCTTAAATCCTAATTCCTCAGTTACAATTCCTTCCACTCCTTTGATTATTTTCTTTCAATCTTGAGAGATATCTGGGCAACTCTTCTAACTGCTTCAAGGCTGAAAAGGGGGCATTGTCATCAAAGGGCATAGGGATGAAATGCTGAAACTGGTTGTTGTTCTTGGAGAATCTGGTATTTGTGGGTATCAGTGATTCTCTGGCATTGGAACAATCTGGAGGTTTTAAGTCTAAACTTAAGTAAAATTTTATTGAGCCCAGGATATCTTTCAGGGTTTTCAAGAATACTTTTGGTTGGAGGTTGCAGTTTGCAACTCTTGACTCAATTTGAAATCTCTTAACCATTGAAATTCTATTGCTTTTTCCCCTTTTGGCCAGCTGGTCCATAATGCCAGGTCCAGGTTCATCCTTGGGACTTATGTCTCATGATGCCAGGGCCAGTTACACCCCATGATGCCAGGCTTATACCCCTGGAAATTATGCCCCATGTTGAGGGGAAAGATCAAGGTTTGGCTTTGAGAGAGACCACATTTGAGTAACAGCCAAGGTTCTCTGGAGATGACTCGTAGGTATTAAGTATAAGCAGATTCAGTTTGTTATTACAGAAATATGTTTCATAAAAGTGCAAGCCCCAAGACTGAGGTCTTGGCTTATTAAATTGGGAGCCCCTCTTGCTTAAGAAAATGTCAGGAATTCCCCAGGTGGGGACGTTTAATAGTTCTATTTTTTTCTAGTCCCTCAAGGGACTTTGCAAATACTTTTTCACTTTCTGCCCAAAATGCTCTGAAATGCATCATGGTACAGCATTAACTTGCACAGAATATTAAGATTTTATTCCATATTATAGTTTCTATATAAAATAAAGCTGAATTAGGTTGTTTAAATAAACTTACTAGACAGATTAAATTAGAAAATGTGCTACAAAAAATTAAATTTTGGACAAAGTAAACATTTTTCTTTTGTCTCATACAAAAGTTAAAGCTATAAAATGCATATAATATTATTTTTTACCTTATACATTGATTTATCTTCATTTTAACCTGGTCAGTTTCATTACATCATTAATGAGAGTTTGATCTTTTACAGGTTTTTTTTTTAACAAATGCTGCATGGATTTATGCTGCCTTTCAGAGCCGGAGAGCCTAATCTGAGTCTCAGGTGATGCAGATAATTAAAGTTCCAGGGAACTACTAGGTTATACAAAGGGCAAAGCATTTCATAATTTAAGATATAACAGTTAAAGTTTACAATTGAAACTCTAATTTTTATAAGCATTTATAAATGAAGCTACTTTCAGAAATAAAAACATTAGACAATTGTTTTATACTAGCAAACCATGGTTTCACTTTTACACATTTACCAGAGTTATGTTAATTAACAGATAAAATGTAATTTACATATTTGTCCTACATTTCTTTTGAAGTCTTTCCTTTAGATGGAGCTCTGTCCTATAGCTGACCACATATACTTTCAGAGAAGTATTAGAGCAAAGCAGTTCAAATTACAAGCAAATTTGGCTGTTTCTATGATCTAACTTTTTAAAGAATGACTGAAGCCATGACTAGCAATACCATACCACTGTTTAGCATCATACAGGTTACTATCAGGATATAACATGGATAGTGAGAACATGTCAATTTTTTAGGAATTTTATACAATCCCTAAATATATGAATAATATTATTTCACCACTACAAATTTAGCTAGCAAGAGGATAAAAAAAATTTCCTTTTAACGACTATAATATTTCCCAAATACCTCCTACACAATAAGTTAAACTCTTTTAGCATCTTACTTTTAGAAGGTGAAAGAACAAATTGTTTGTAACAGTTTTTGCCTTAACAATGAGAAGACTTGTCTTCTGAAATAAAGGATGATAAGGCCAAAATAAACATTGTGATGGTCAGGTTCATGTGTCAACTTGGCCAGGTGGTGGTGCCTGGTTGTCTGTTCAGGAAAGTGCTAGCTTGTCTGTTGCTGTGAGGACATTTCATGGATTTAAATCATGATCTTTTTGGCTGCATAAGGGGAATGTCTTCTGCAATGAGTGATGCTTAATATAATCACCAGAAGGCTTTTAAGGAGGATTCAGAAGAGATAATCACTCTTTCTGCTTCAGCCAGCCAGCCAGGCTCTCCTGAGAGTTCACTGAGGGCCTTTATTGGAGCTGCCTGCTCACAGTCTGTCCTACAGATCTTGAACTCTTACATCCCCACAGTTATGTGAGATTCTTTTATAAATGTTATATTTACAGATAGTCCCTGCTGATTCTGTTTCTCTAGAGAAATCTAGCTAGCAGAACATGAACAAGATATTATTCTGATGCACAATCTTTGGGTTCTAGAGAGTACTCAGATGCTTAAGAAATACATTTTAAAAACTTTTCATTAAGAGCAGACTATTATTTTAACAGGAATATCCAGTTTGACACAAAAGCTTTTTTTTAAAATATATGATAAACAGACATTAAATTTTCATTAGCACTAAGACAGACAGAATTTACTTTTATAAACACCTTCCTTTTTTAACACCACTCTATATTCATTCAGGGCTTATAGTCAACAATGACTATAACAAACAAAGTTCACTCCCTCCAACTCTCTGCCACTTTCTGTGTCCATTCCACCTATGGCTTTTATTTATCCAGACCACACATAATTATAAATAAATTTGATAATAAGTTCATAAAGCTTTATGAGTTTGCATACTTCCTTCCAATAACAGTATTCATGAAGGGGAGAAGATATAGAGACACTACAAAATAATGGAAGAAGGTAGCAATTAATGCTTGGGTTTGGAACACAGCCAGGCATCTATATATTTTATATTCAGAATGCACAAATGATGTACAATATGCTTAAAATCGCTCAGTCCAATTCAACAATATCTTCAAAGGTCAGAGATGCCCCAAATTTGAAATATATTCAGTTTTTTGATATTTAAAGGACTTATATCCAAAAAAACCTTCTAATTTATAGCAACATTATTCCCAAGTGTTAAATAATACCAGGAATATGTTAGTTTACAAAATTAAATTATGGCTTAAAAAAATAGCTCAGAGCTTTTATTTATTTAAATGTTACTTTTGTATGTAAAGGTCTCATAAGTGTTATATCTTCTATGAGAACTTAGGTCATTCTTTATCTGTCTGCTTTTTAAATTCTTCAAGAATTTTTATTCCTTTATTACTACTGTCTTATACTATGCCCTAGTACATATATATTCTAACTAGAATATAAACTCTTTGAAGCTAAGAATTAGATTTTCTCTATTTATGACAGCATTAACTAACAAAAATAGACCGATTGACATTAAGAAAGTCACTACAAATTCACATTCTTCCATATTCTGAGATAACAAATTGCCAAGTAACCAAAAGCCAGATTCTTCGAAATACAAGTGATTAAGGTTATTAAAAATCCATTTATATTTATTACTAAACTTAACTGATTTCTTAAATAAAATATGTTTGAAGCATTAGCATATTTAAAATTTTATTATTTTTTATATAAGCATTATTATTACAAGGTACATTGCTCAGTTTATGTACCTTAACCTATTTACTTAGGCTATTTTAAGAGGAATTTTGAGACTGTATTTATAATATTAGCTTGTTTTGTCAGAAAGCTTGTATAAATTTAGGGAGAACATACTCAGGGAAAATAAAATCACATTTATTCAATTCAAAAGTTATCATAAAATTCCTTTTGTTGGTGGTTGGAAAAAAATCTCTTTGTTTTCATAATATCTTAAAATTACAAACAATTTAAAAATACATTAACTATCAAGTTCTGGAAAATTGTTTAGTTTGTCCCAAGCCTAAATCCATGAAAACTTTAAAATTTTTCTCAAAGAACTTTCATTAAACTTACTAAAATTTGGTAATTAGATTTTATTCAGTTACTCCTATCCCCCCCAAAATTTATATTTTAATAATGATTTGATTACTACAGTTACTTTTGCAAAGGTATTATTGAAAAGAAATATTTTAAAACATTGCTATTCTTCCATTTCCCAGAGCCTGCCCATGCAAAAAACAAAACAAAACAAAAAGAACCAAAAAAAAAAAAAAACCACAGCTATTTTGTACCATTTTTTATGCTTACCATTTCTAATCTCCAGGACCAGTAAAAAAAATAATTCTAAACTATACCTCTCCCAATTTTCTGTGCTTAGCCCTTGCCCCATAACTACTTTAGGTGGTTAAGCCTTGGGGCAGGGAGAGGTTGCACACAGAATGAAGCCTGCCTTGTTAAAAATTTTAGGTGAAGTCTGGGCGGAATTTCAGAGTTTCTATGCCCTTTCTTAGCTACTTCAGTTATTATATTTATTTAACTAAAAACTAGGACCAGGACAATTGGAAAAGATCTTTGCTTTTTCCAGAGGGAGCCCTTTGAAGGAAATTCCAGTGGTGGTTTCTCGCTAATGTCCAGATATGTTTACAGTAATTCTAAAACTAATGTTTAGACTCTTGCCTTACAGAGAGTTTTTCTTCTTTTTTACTCACTTCAGGAGTACCAAGTTATATAAGATTTGTATAAAATCACCTATTTATTTTTTAAGCAATTCCAATAGATCTTTTTTAAAAATAATTTTTGTTACTTGTTATTACCATCTGGAAGTATGAGAATATATATTGAATAGGCAGACAGATAGAAATAGAAAGTTAGTTATATGAGAAACAGAAACCCAGAAATAATTTTGAGAAGGACAAATAAAGGAATGTATATATTATCTCATCCCATTTTTACTTTTTCGCAAACAATTTTAACTGTAATATCTTTAATGTTAAATGAAATGGTAGTATTTTCATTTTACATTGTTTTGAGGCCAGATTATGTTACAGAAATAAACCCTATTTATAGACTCATAACTAAAATATTTTCAATTTTTAATATAGCCCAAAGATTCCCTTTTTTTAAAGAAGTTCCATAATCAGTAACCAATTAGGAATATTTGAACAATAGAAATGCAGGGACATACAAACTGACAAATTTAAACAGACACAACATTTATTACATTTAAATAACATGCCAATTAATAACTAGATCGAACACACCAACTAACAGTTAAACAGACATTAAACCCTTAAACACACCATTTACCCATTAAATAAGCATTAAACTCTTACTATTGTTGCGCAAAACCAGGGACAAGGCTGCAAGCCTCCGGGAACTTTATGCGAAACACTGAAGGAATTGGGACCGAAGTTCCAGAGCTTCAGAAAGCAAGATTTTATTTGTCCATGTGCACAGGGCCCAGCCAAGTCACCTCAAAAGTCTGAGCCCTGAACAAAAGTTTACAAGACCTTTGATAGGATGACACATAAAAGACAAGGCATGAAGTGGTGTTGTTGGAAGGAAATGCTTGGCTGATCTAAATCAGGAAAGGTGAGAAACTGGATTTACAAAAGCAGAGAAGTGGTTAGAGGAGGGTTTTTTTTAACAGGAATTTGTCTTACCTTGCCTACGTTTTACCCATTCCCAGAGCAAGCATCCTGTTTATGTGTGGTTGTGACTGTTCAGAGGAATTTGGGGAATTTTTAAAGAGAAGGTAGTTTAAATGTGCAAGGAGGGGTGAGGGGCCCACCTTCTGCAAGGGGAAATGGCTTGGGTAAACAGGGGCTTGCCTGCTGCTAGAGGAAATGGCGTGGGCAAACAGGGCTGCCTGCTACATTATGTCGTGGTAACACACTGGCTAGTACTTAAACAGGCCTACTTAATTTCATTAGATACCAATTGATTGTTGGGTTACTCACTTTTTAGTGTATACTCTACAGAAAAGTTTAGGCCAGGCTTCAAGTCCCATAGAGCACAACACAGAAAACAAAATGGTGTGCAGATCAGAGTGAAGGGATTGTTCTGGAAACAGGACCAAGCCCTAAACCAGGTCCAAGAGGACTCAAAGTGACATATTTACTCCCCAATCCACTTTTACTTCTTGTTGACCCAACCTCCCAGTCATATGTCCAGACATGGAACTGGAAGGGTTTCTCTCTTTGACGGTTTTTAAGGCGTCAAAGTTTCTGGAGTGCCAGCAGAACAGAGAAACCCCAGTTGCCAAGCCTCCAGACTAAATTCAGCCCAGCAGCTGCAAAAGGCTCCATTACTTGGCTTACCTGCTCTGCTGGGGTTCCAGAGCTCAGGCATCCATTCCATCTGGAGGGTCACCAAATTTTGTTACTAGACAAAGGCAGTGGATTCTTTTGCCCAGTGAATTTAAGTGACCAATTCCTGAGACACCAGAGTTTCAAAGAGAGAAAAAAGTTATCACTAGGTTTATAGTAGATCAGGTGGCTTTTTGACCCAAAAATCTGTCTCCCCAAACTGTAGGTCTTATAGTTCTATTAGAATCAAAAGATGGGCAGAGTTTAGGATAATAAGATAGTGGCCCAAAATGATATAATTAGATGCTTTGTCACAGAATGTATTCAAGAAAATGGCAGAGTGTTATGAAGTATAGGTGAATTGTAGATCAAAGTCTAAGCTACTGTGCATGTCGGTGGGCCCATTTTGGTTAGATCCTGTCTCAGTTATCAAGATAACTGGAGTGGGTTAAGTTCTGGACTGACCTAAGACACTTCATTAATAAACATTAGGGGCTGTCTTAGTTATTACAAGACCCTAAAGTTGAAAAACTGGATAAATGGGTACAAATGAAGGCGTCATATGGTTTTAACAATCACAGGGCAGAAGGCAAAGACTATGCAATCATTGTCAGAGATCAAGGCAGCTGGATTACAATGGAGATTTCAAGTATTTCCTTCTTTCTATTCCAATATACCAGGAATCAAAATTCAATATTTATTTAGTGAATTATAATCAAAACAATCTCTTAAATCCTAATTTCTCAGTTAAAAAGCCAGAATCGTAATCAAGCTAGATACATGTGAATGAGCATTCAATGTAGTTCTTATGGTTCTCTGGTGATGATGGTAGTGATTCTGGTGATTGTCCACAGTCTGATTGCCTTCTGAAGCAAAATATGGAAAATGTCAGCGTTTTTATTTTTTATGAACTTCTGAATGGCCCACATGGTGGCAATTCTGGGCAAGAAATTTGTCTGGTTATGATCCACAGTGGTGATTATATCCTCTAGGCTTTCTCCCAGCATTTACTTAATGTTTCAGGGTCTCTTCTGAGACAGGTGAAAAGGGAGACACAGTCTTCTTTAGAAGCCAAAATTTTTATCTCAGAGCCTTTGACTATAGCACATTGTTCTTTCTGTTGTGCTTCTATTGCTTAGGCTCTGAATAGCTTAAGTCAGAGGTAACAGGAAGGTTACAATGAGAGAAAAAAGCACTCAGGTAAAGATTTGGTAATGCTAATAATCTAGCTACATGACAGAATGAAATTCTATTATTATGTAGATGTCAATAAGCTTAGTTACCACAGAAAAATGTATTATTGGGTGCTAAAAATAGTATTGAATATTTTTCCAGTCTGTTCAACTTCTGGAGAAGCAAGTTGAGATTCTGTTAGTTTCTGGGGATGTGATTTTTTATGAAAAGAGTATCTAACTATAAATTAGCCTAAAAATAGGGGCAAGACCTGTAATATTCTTTGAGAAAAACTTTGGAATTTAAATGGGCAGATAATTTTTTAAAAAGGAATAGTTATTGAGATTTGAAATCTGATTGAGAAGCAATTTTAGGCTACAAAAGGACAATTAATGAAATTACAATAGAAACAAGATTTCCATGAACTAAGGATAAAGGGATATATAGAAATCAGGGTCCTCTTGAAGTTTATGTTTTTGGTCATGGATAAGTGATATTGAAGAACAGTGCGAGGGTGGAAGATCGTGTCAGCAATGTTGTTTGCATAGAAGCAAATGGAAAAATGAGGAAATCTGGGTCACTTTAATGAGGGAGGGGCACACAAACAACAGTGAGGATAAGATTCTAAGTTTGGATTATGAGTTGGGTGAAAAATGGCCACAAGTTTTAGGATCTTTGAAAAGATGGAGGAATTATAAGAGGGAGATCAGCTTGACTAAGAGGAAAGAGGATAAAATAATAAAAGTAGGAAATTGTCATGGAAAGTAGTGCTGCAATAAGAAGAATTAAGTAGATACTAAGGATGTCATTGAAGGGATAGGGAAGGAAATGGATGAAGCAAAGAAAGACAGTTGGCATAGTGAGGATAGGAAACAGCAAGGAAACTGTGGGAATTTGTTCTGATGTATTAGACAGAAGCTGACTACCTCATGATATAATTGGACTTTTTTAGTTGTAAAACATGGATTCAGGATTGGATCCCTGAAGTTTGGTTTCACTGTTAGTGATAATGCTTGGAGTCATCCAAACTACAAAGTTTGGGGTCACAGTACTCATTAAAACCCTCCTCTGAAACCAACTGCAATTTCCAGAGGTTTGCAAACCCACCCTAGGTTTGATAATTTGTTAGGAGTCTTCACAGAACTCATCGAAAGATATTTTATTCACAGTTATAGTTTATTACAGGAAAAGGACACAGAGTAACATCAGCCATGGAAGCACAGACATTTTAAATGTGAAATTCTTGTTGTTCTTTCCCTCTATGATCAGGATGCATTACTTCTGCAGTATCTGTACAAGGCAATATGCATGCGTATTGGCAATCAGGGAAGCTCACCTAAGTTTCAGTGCCCAGAATGTTCATTGGAGCTTCTTCATTACATAGGCATGATTGATTGATTGATTTTCCATGTGGTTGAACACAAGTCTCCAGGTTATCTTATACTGAATGAGCCAAAGCCCCTGCATCACTGGTCATTCTGGTGTGGTTAGCCACTGCCTTAAATGTATCAGGTGTGGCAGATCCCACACTAAGATACAGAGTGACAAGCCCCCACCTTAAACAAAGACACTTCTATCAGGTTGGCTTTAAAAATACAGTGGTGGCAATAAGGCTCTTGTGAGGATCAATGAAATAATGTATGTATAATTCAGGAAGTTAATAGAGATTACATTAAAAAATCAACAACTTTAAAGCAAAGAAATAAATGTATTAAATATATTCCTGTTTGAAATGTTGGCCTTAATACATTAGAGAAGCATAAAAGGGTCATCAAATTGAGTGGATCTAATTGGTAAATTACACTCTGGATGATCACTTATGTTAATTCTTCTCTTTAGTAAGATTATACAAGTTATGGTATAACTTTACTTTAGTTCAGAACCTTACAAAAAGAACATAATTATTTAGTAGCAATTGTTTATATTATTTTGTGTGCTTTTTTTTTTTTTTTTACTTTTATTTGGTTATGTTGTTGTTGTCAGAAAACAAAGATAATTTCTGAACTCTTGGTCCTTTTAGAATTCCTTCTCAGAAGAATAAGCATATGGGTAGTGTTTTAGTTTTCTAGGTTGCTTAAAGCAAATAATGTGGAATGTTTAGGTGAACAATGGATATCTATTAGCTTAGTTTTGAGGCTGAGAAAATGTCCAAATCAAGGCATTATGAAGGTAATGCTTTCTCCCCAAAGATGGGATGCTGGTAATCTTTGGCTTCTCTGCCACATGACAAGACACATGGTGGCAACTGCTGGTCTCTCTCCTTTCTCTCCAGGTTTCATTGCCTTCAGCTTCTTTCTTCTGTGACTTTCTATTTCTTTCCCTTTGCATTCATTCCATTTATAAAGGACTCCAGTAATGGGATTAAGTTCCATCCTGAATGAGGTGGGTCACACCTGAACTGAAGTAACCTCTTCAAAATATCCTACCTACCATGGGTTTAAATCCATAGAAATGAATTAGAATTGAGAACATGTTTTTCTGGGATACCAATAGCCTCAAGTCACCATACTCCACCCTATGGACTGCCAAAAGACATGTTCTTTCCAAATGCAAAATGCATTCATTCCATCACAACATCCCAAAAGCCTTAAGTCATTTCAATAACAATGCTAAGTACAAAGCCTTATCAAGATCAGTTATAAGTGTGTCTGTCCTGGGGCAAAACTCCCCTATGTTTGTGGACCTGTTAAACCTAGAGAACAAGTTAATTGCTTCCAATATACAAAGAAGGGGCAGACATAGGATAAGCATTTCCATTCCAGAAGGGAGAAACTAGAAGTAAAACTGGAGCCATGTGTCCCAAATAATTCTGAAACTGCGGAGTATACTCTATTCAGTTTCATGGTCTGACTTGTACTGAAATGGCTGAGTGGATCTATACTCAGTCAGAACCTCAAATTGACCATTATTCTCTAGGCATTTATATTCTGGAAGTTCATAATTTTCCAAACCATCTATTTCTGGTTTCTTTTGCCTGGGCATTCAGTTCTCAGCTTATTCCATTCCTCTTTACTATAAACTGCTAGAGGAAATCAAGTTGCACTTTCCACATTTAGCTTCAAAATCATCTCAGATAAATATCTAACTTCATCATCCTCAGATTTTGCCTTTCACACAACATCAGAACTCAATTTTTCCAAGTTCTCTGCCACTTTAAAATTAAGATCACCATTCTTCCAATTTCTAGTAACACATTCATCATTTTCTTCTAAAGCCTCATCAAAGTACCTTTAGCTTCCAAATTTCTATAACCTCTTCATAGTAATCTAGGCCTTTTCTATCAATCACCACACAATTTTTCCAGCCTCCACTCTTTTACAAATCCCAAAGCCATTTACACAGTTTTGGTATTTCCAATAGCAGCATCCCACTGTTGGTACCCAAATCATACAATGGTCATGTGTCCACATGGTTTTGAACCCCACTCCTGATACCAAAGTGCTATTAATCAGGTTCTCTACAGAAGGAGAACTGACAGGAGATATCTGTAAATATTATGAGATTTTTATAAGAATTGTCTCACATGACCATTGGGGATGAGAAAGTCTGAATTCTGTAAGGCAGGCCAGAAGCTGGGAACTCTGAAGAAGGTTTTGGTGAATTCCCCAGGAGAAACTGGCTGGCTGAAACAGAAATGAGAAATCTGTCTTCCTATCGCTAAATTCATCACTTCTCCTTTTAAAGTCTTCAACTGATTGAATGAGTCTTCTCTCATTGATGCAGGCCATCTCCTGCATCAATGTTGATTTTAAGTGTAATCAATCATAGATAAAATGAATTTACTGATGACTTAAGTCCATGAAGTGTCCTTACAGTAACAATCAGGGCAGTGTTTGCTTCACAAAACAATTGAGCATCATAAACTGGCCAAGTTGACATAAGAACTTAACTATTACAGGTGGTCTTGTTACCATCAGGAGGCAAACAGGTCAACTGTTTCCAAAGAGCAAAAAAAATGAAAATGAATATAAATGTCACACAATTTTGCCCAGTATATCCTCTTGAGGGAGCAATAGCTTCATAACTAATATATATGAACATTGCTGTAAAATTTAGTCATTTTGAGATTGTAATATCTATAATTGATAGACACAGCTAAGATTAACTCAGTTTGGGCACTTCATTAATCTGTTTGTGAATTGAAAATTCTGAGAAACACAACAATTTACCCCTACTGCTTAGCCTGAACACTGAGAAATGTTTGACTTTGCTATTCTACCTTACTTATTAGCATTACATTACTTTTCCAAGAGGTTCTTGACTGAGAAAATAGTTTAATTTTTCATCATGAGAACTGACAGAAAGACCTATCAAGTCTTCAGTGGAAAGTATCAAAAGACCGGTTATGCTATAAATTTCTTTGAATTTCTCACTACATGTTCTCACCTTGAAGTTGCCACCAAAACCACTGTGGATTGGGATTGATTGCCCACTCCTAGTCAAGTCTATTCCCCTCCCTGCATTGAATGATGTTCCTTATTTGAAACTTTCAATTCTCAATAAATTCCAACTTTGCCTTTCCCTCTCCCGGACTGCAAAAACTCTGTGCCTGTGGTGTTCTACTTTACCATAGTAAGCAATAAACTCATCTTTGTCTTAACAAGTATGTTGGTGATATTTGGGGTGCCAACATTTGACAACTATGTGGCAATTTGGAAGAGAAGCCAATTACACACTTTGCGATATATATCAGAGGTTTAAAAGAGATATCTGTGGTCTGAAATAATAAAGGAGAAAATGAACCTTCTACCCTGAATGGGAATATTCTTCATTGGCTTTACAATAGATCTGATTATAAAATATTTATTAATCTACCAGCAGCAACTGTAAAAAAAAAGGATTTTAGAGCATATATTAAGGTTTTTAAAAATAATTGTCATTTTCATTAGCTTTGTTTTGCTTCTCTCTAGATTTTATTGCCAAAACCAAGTATATTGGTCCACATAGATACATTGTGCTCTTTTAATGTTAACAAGTGAAAATCACATGATTCTGAAACTTAAGACAGCTCCATATGAAAATTTAATTTCTCTCCCTGATTTAGTTTTTTCAAATCCTCTGAAACCTATAATGTGTCTTTGTTTCCAAAATATCAAGTACTGATTATAGTATATATTGACATTTTATCAGGTGCTTGGTCATAAAGCATTTATTTTAAAAAGTCTCTCCATGGGTGCATGATTTTAAATGACTGGCCAACAAGTTAAAATGTAACTAAATTTTTACACTTACAAAAGATTCCTAATGCACTTATTCCTTGTTTTGATTAGATCTATTTTTTAAATATAGATGTATACAAAACAGATATACTACCTTCAGGAGTGCCTTATCATAGGGAAAATAGAGTGAACAAATTCACGAAATGTATTCACAGAAATATTGTAGGAGGTTTAGGATTAGAAGCAGGAGCCTTACTTTTATCACTAGCGATTAGTAGCCATTGTGATTTGAGGGTACCTAGTTATATGCCTTTTTGTTCTCCGGAAATTATAGTTTAGAAGGAATGCATGTACCTTTGGTTTGTTAATCTATGTGGCTTTGTGTGCTTTAGTCTTTCATCCACAATCAAATAATCATTTCCTCTTGTTTGTCTTCATTCATTTCCTGCCTCCTCTTTGGATTTAACTATCAAATATCCTTTGCTTTTGACCAGAGGCCCTTCAACAAGAGTCCTGTAGTTCCTGACATCGTTATTCTTTTGAAAAAGGAATGCCTGAATATAGACTAATGTGAATAGTTACTTTTACTTGGGGTCACAGGCTAGAGTTTAGCTTACTGTACCAGTATTCTTGTGTACCATTTATCATACTTCATTTTAAGATAATATCATAAAGGGGGTTAGGAAAACAGGAGCCATGAAAAGAAAATTGCATTGTGAATATTTGTTGACTTCTTATCAAATCTGAAATCCTTGTTTTTTTTGTTTGTTCATTTTTTCAAAGCAACCTATGAAGGTGTATTTAATCTATACTTATTGCTATCTATCTATACTTATTTATTTTTATTTGAAAATTGCCAGTTTTATTAAGGCTTTTGTAGTAGCCGTATCTTTGTTCTTCAAATATCCACCTTTTACCCAGTTTATGGTCCCTCCCAATTGAACAATGTCTAAAGCAGAGAGGGGTATGTTTCAAAAATGTTGTGTGGGAGGTATTAGCACTAATCCTGTTATACATGAACAGAATTTTTGCACATAACTCCCTCGCAGTTCTGTTAAAATGTACCCTTTCATGTAAAAATATCTGCTTGGAAGTTAAAAAACAAGAACAAACTTCTTTGCCTTTTTAGGTTATGTCTTTTCCCTGCAGCTCCAATTAATCTTTTGTGTAACTCAGCCAAAAAAAAAAAAACTACAGTAATTCAAAAAGTGTGTTTGTGTGTGCTTATTTGTTTTTATTATATTTTATAAGCTACAAAATGAAAGTTTATATGAAAAATAAAAAATAAGTGCAATTTTTTTACTTTGTCTTTCATTTGCATAAAATTATTTGCTTGGGTATTTTACTTGTACTTATGTCCTACTTTCTGGTGTTTTCTTAAAATGAAAAGAACAGAATGAACAACAAAAAATATTCACAGTGTCTCAAATATTATAGACTGCCAGGAAACATTCATCTTCTTTCTTTTGAAATTCTTTTGGACAATTAAGACATTTAACCATGATTTAAATCCACTTCAATCTCTTACATGCTAGGATAGCTCCAGAGGAATCATATTTTCAAATATTTGTCAGAGCTAAAAAGCTTTCTACCGCAACAAAGTAACTAACTTTTCTGGAGAGTCAGTTTCTCCATTGACAAGTGAGATCCTGCTAAACTTCTGTGTTTACTGTGTGGTACAAAATAAACACCTAATAAATTTTAGTGAAAATTCATCTACTGTAGACACTAATTTGAAAGTCATACAGCAGTGTTCCTTACCAAGTTAACACACTCAACCAACAGTCAGCATACTGCTTCCCATCAAATTTGCTCTCTACTTGCTGCTGACAAATGCCACCTGGTACAGCTGCAGCTACAGGCATGTGCTCTGAGTGGAGACAACGTATGTGCATATCCCTTATTGATTCTGAGTACAAGTATTTTCCCACAGATACTTGTTCGCTCTCCCTCAAGTCAAATTACAAGTCCATCCAAAGTCTTGAAACATGTCATTTGAACTTCACTAGACAGTTTTATGACCATGAAATAAATTCTACACACTGTCAAAACCTAAGAATGATACATATTAAGAAAATTCCCAGAGATATTTCCTCATGCAAGTTGCAAAAGTATTTAGTGCTCAATTTGATAATGATTAGATTTAAAACGGTGGTTTTCTCTCTGCGACTCTTCGAAAATCTTCACAGTTCTACCATCATCAAATAAATAACCCAGGGTGGTTCAGGCAGGTGTTTTCTGTTAGAAGATTTTCTTCTAATAAATGTTTTCTCATACTACAAAACATTAAGGATATCAAAGCCAAACTGGGAAAGGTAGACAGAAGGTACTGAGAGAAGAAAAATTGGGAAAAGAAAGAATGAGTGATAAATAAAGAACAGGATTCTGAAAAGAAAAGTGTTTATGCTGTATAAACAATAATAAACCATCTGGCAAGTATTCTCTTATCAGAAGTAAATGCACTTAGATCACAGGTCTATGGTTTAGAAAGAGAAATTAGGGGGTTCTTCTGTTTCTAGAAAGCATTCTTTCCCTTTCTCCTTCTTTCCTTCTCAAAAAGAAAAGCAAAACATTTTAACTATAAGGGATTTTAGAGATAGCCTAAAAGCCATGGTGGATATCTAAAACAGCAGGTTTCAGCTTTAGTAAAGAGAGACGTAGGCCTTAATACTCTGTGTAATATTGTCAATATGAAAGAATAACCCAGCTGACATTAGAAATGCATAAATAATGTTTTTACTAGCTAACTAGAAGAAGAAAAGCACATATCTATAGCAATCCAACTAATGGTGGAGAATTAGATAGCTAACAACTAAGGAGCATATAAACCAAAATTATTAATTATAAATCAAATTATTATAAAACAAAATTAACTTTGCTACTTGAGGTGATTGAAGCCAGGAATCTTCTAGAAACTAATATTTAAAATGAAAATCAAATGTCAAATAATCATTATGGTAGGTAAAAAAAAAATGCCCTCCCCCACCCCTAATCCCCACCAAAGATGTCCCTGTCACATCCCTGGAAACTGTGAATGTTACTTTACTTCGAAAGTGTATATTTACAGACATAATTAAGGATCTTGAGGTAAGATCATCTTAGATTACCCAGGTGGACCCTAAATCCAGCGGCAAGTGCTCTTATGAGAGATGCACAGAACATAGACACACAGAGGAGAAGGTGATAGAAAATAGAAAAGAGCTTGAAATGATATAGCCATTAATGGAAGAGACAACACAAAAGATTGGAGAATTAAGAACAAAATACCTTGTGGAAGTAAAATTTTTATACCATAAGATATGTCCCTTTTTTAGAAGAGTAAAGCTCAATGACTTCATAATACATCTATGCAGACTCCTATTACATGTGTGTTGGCACGCTTGAAGTTGTCCCAGTGGCCACTAAGATGGACATACTTGAGGGTCTATTTAGTATTCTAGAAATAATAGATTAAAAGTTACTGTTTTCTTTGACTTGTTCACTATAGTCCCTTAAATTTATCTGGTTTTTCATCTATAAGCTGAAAGTTTCTTTAAGCACTAATTGAGTGATTATATTCAAACCAATATTCAATATTCTTTGAGGAATAGCTTTGTTATCCAATTAGTTTAAACTCCTTTACCAACTTTAGCTGAAGTTTCTGATATTATCACCCAGTTTAGAAATCATTATTGTCACTTCAAAAGCTATTCTTGATCTTATCATATTCCTTCTTTTTTGTTTTCTGTATTTTATTTTTCCACTTTAAGCCACTGGCAATTATGGGCTTTCACTTTTGATACACTCCAGGGCTCAAGGCAATAATGAATGTGATAGGCATTGACCATTTTATTACTATCAGCAGCTCAATATATTTCTTATTTCAGTGGCATCCTCCATTATGTAGGTCTTGACAGAAAGCAAGATTTAGCTCTAACTAATCCCTGACAGCTAGAGCACATATGTCAGTCCAGAGCTCTGCCAATTATATGTTTCCGTGCATGAATTTGAAATTCAGAAGTGTGATACAAATATGCAGGGAGCTTTAACAATTATTCATTTCAGATTGGGGTAATCAAATGTCCAGTGGAAAAAAATACCAACAATCACATGGTATTGGACAGATCTAGTGTTTTCCTCACTGCCTAAATTTTTGTTCTACTCATTTACCAAACATAGATCTCTAAATGACTAATAACTCTTTAGGACATTAAATATATTACTAATAAAATTCATGTTAGCAAGAGCTTGTAATCATATAAAAATAGTATTGAACAGTGTTTTGACATACTATGCTGGAGTCTTAGACAAAAGAAAAAAATCAGTAATACTGATATTATCCTTATTTTTTTATTTTGTTTATCTTGAATTTTTCACATTAATATGTTTGTTTATAATTTTTGCATTAAACTGTTTAACTTGATTATTTGAAATTTTTGGTACCTCTAAAATTTTGTGCTTGAGGCAAGTGCTTCAATTGCCTAACCGAAGACACTGTCATGGAAATATCAGCTAATCATTAGTAATGAAGCTTAAGAGCTATTGAATGAACACATCAGAGAAGGACCTAAAATAATTTTAATGCAGTTGTACAACCTAGAAGTTTATTACATACTAAAACACAGAAAGACAAAATACTGAATGTCCTTGGGTTTAGTGTATTCTATTATGCTAGAACACATTTCTCATTCTAAGTTCATTATTAATTTAATTGTTCAAGAAATTAAGACCTAATATATGTACAGTAATTCTGTAATTTGGGGGACAAATAATCTATATTTACAGTGGTCCCTGGACAATGTATCAACAATATTATTGTTTTGCTCCAATGTGTGATAACCCCCCAAAAAATCTAAATCTCATAATATCCTTGAAAATTTTCAATTTTAAGGTTAAAAATATTTGCAGTGTCCTGTTTGAAATAAACAGGCCACTAAGTGTCATAGTTAACGTGAGTTTAATACAAATTTCTATATTTTAGTTAAAGTTATTCAAATAAATTTCAAAAAGAAAACTATTCACTATGCAATAAGGTATGGCCTTGCCAAGAGACATGTAGTAGAATTCATCAAGAAAACTCAAAAGGTAGCATTGTATATATATGCATACACACACGCACACACACACATCCAGAATGATTTACTAATGTACACTGAGAAATCTTATTCTTATGGGAATATGAATAATCATATCAGAAGAGGCTATTATCATCCTGTTACCAGATATACATTGCCAGACAGATCATAATAATCACATCATAATAATCCAAACCCCCTCTGTACCTCCCCCACCATATCAGAACACACTCTGTTGCTTTCTAATGGATTTATAATGACCGAAGTTAAGGTTCATCTCCCAAGATTAGTGCCCAGGCACATTTACTCCTGTAATTATTTTAAAATTCTACTCATAAAAGATCAATTAACCACTTATCTGATTCATGCCAACTTTACCTATTTGTAATATTATGCTTGTTCTGGTATCACTCAGTCTTGTTGGTCAAGTGGATTTAAGCCTTATGAATTGACTTTGGTTAATTATTATCACATGTAAAAAGAAATCTTATAATATCCTTGGCAGAAAACTATACTATAACAACCAAGTTGTGCAGCAAGTCACAACATGGTGTGTCATGGGAACACAGGCTCAGGCACAACAGAAACTGAACAAATGGCCGTTTTATAATTTACACAGCACAAAGGGTCCAAAAGAGCAGAGAAGAGACCTCGTCATGGCTGATCCCTAAGGGAGGCCAAATGCTTGGGTTGGTGTTGGTGGTTATTGGCTCTGCATGCCTCACTTTGGGTTGGAGAAGAGAGGTGTCTGTACAGCACAAGAGATGGGTATTTATACTCCCCAGGAGGAGAGCCCTGCTGCTGAGAGTTCCTACACTGTTAAGCAGCTGGAACTGTTTGCTTCTAGTTCGGGGTTTAAGATATGGTCAGGCCATTCTGTTCTATCTAATTTCTCCAGGCTGTGAAATGGGAACCTATCACAATATCTGCACACAAAAAGCTGGGGTCAGCTATGGTAAGCAGATGGTTGCTGAGTTGTGTTTGTGACTTCCCCAGCATAAGTTTTCAAAAATAAAATGTCTGACCATGCTTAGTTTATAAAATTTTTATTAAAAAGCCATTTTGCGGGGATTATCCAAAAATTGTATGCTGTATCCAAAGCTGACATCATTTTGCTTATCATGTCACATCTTGTGGACTGCATTGTAACTCCCAAAGTTTAATTAAAATTCTAATCCCTTACACCTCAAAATGTGACCTTATTTTGGAAATAAGAACATTACAAATGGTATTAGGTATATTAAAATGGGGTAGTAGAGTAAGGTAGACCCTTAATCTGTTATGACTGGTATCCCTATAGGAAGAGGAAATTTTGTCACAGCCAGATAGAGACACAGAGGTGTAAACCATGTGATGACTAAGGCAGAATAAACCATGAGTTGAAAGCCACCAGAATCCAGAAAAGAATCCTGGAACAGATGCTTCCCTGTGAACTTTAATTGAAGCATGTTCTGGCCGACACCTTGATTATAGAATTCTTGCCTCTGCAACAGTAAAACAACACATTTGGTTTTTTAAAGCCACCCAGCTTGTGGCACTTTGTTATGGCAACCCTAGAAAAATAGACTGTTTTGGGTATTGGGGAGTGAGGTAGTATTTCAACAAATACCAAAAGTAGTGGAAGTGGATTTGAAATTGATTAATGGGTAGAGGGTAGAAGAATTTTGTGGTACTTGCTAGAGAAATCCTAGATTTCTGTGAAGAGACATTTGGTAGAAGTACAAATATTTTTTGTGCTTCTGGTGATGCCTTCAAAGGGAATGAAAACCATGCTACTGAAATTTGGAGGAAAGGAAAGCCTTGTTTTATAGTGTTATAAAGAGAGTCAGGCTGAATCAAGTCCTCGTGTTGAATGGAAAGTAGAACTTGTAAGTGATAAACTTGGATATTTAGCTGAGGAGATTTCTAAGCAAAGTACGGCAGGTGTGGTCTGATTTTTCCTTGCTGCCAAGACTGAAATGCTAAAGTAAAGATATAAATTTAGGTGTTAACTAAGCAAAAAGGAACCAGCAACTGATGATATGGAAAATGTTTAGCCTTTCCAGTTAATATGCTCTGGAAACAGGGCCAAGGTTGTGGCTGGACAGCAATTTGTTAAAGAAATTAGGCGTGTGACTTGTGGATCCAATCAACCATCTCAGAAGCCAGGAAAAGAGATGTATTTATTCAGAAATGATGCATGGAGGGCCCTCTTGTGTGATGGCCTGTACCCCATGAAATGCATGAAAGACAAGGAAGTTTGTTGAGAATTTTGTATCAACACAAACACTGCCGGTGGGGACTGAAAGGCTCAGAAATGTGACAAAATGAGGATTGCTGGGGATGTGAAAGTCTTCTCTGAACTGGCATTCTCAGATCAAGAGGGTGTTGCCTATATTCCAATTTTTGGAGCAGGTGAGGTCTTCACCACAGAAAGCAGGAAGGATGGAGCATTAAGCCACAGAAGAGCATGCAGCTCGTGAATTAAAATGGAATTTGCTCTCTAGGTTTAGTAGCCATGACCTTTTCTTTTCCTTCCAATTTCTGCCTTTTGAAATGGAAATGTCTACCTATGCCTGGAAGCAGATAACTTTTTTCCAGTTATCTCAGGTTCACAAATAGAGAAGAATTTTACCCCAGGATGGACCCTAACCATCACTGATTTAGATGAAATGTTGGACACAGAGTTGATGCTTTATGTCTTTTAAGGCATTTGGGATGTTGGGATAGAGAGAATGTCATTTGCATGTGAGAAGGGCATGGATTTTTTTTTTTTTTTTTTTTTTTTTTGCGGAGGACAAAGGTAGACTGTTGGGAATTGAATTGTGTCCCCGTAAAAGATGTATATTAAAATTCTAATCCCCAGTACCTCAGAATTTGAATTTACTTGTAAATAGGGTCATTACAGAAGGGATTGGACAGGTCAAAATGAAGTCATACTTGAATAGGGTTGGCCCTTAAGCCATTATGGCTGGTATCTTTATGAGAAAAGAAAATTTGAATGCAGACAGAGAAAGAGAAGGGAGAATGCTATGTGAATGGCTGAGGCGGAGAATGCCATGTCACAACTGGGGCAGAGAACGCTGGCCAATGATCAGATACCAGAAAAGCTGTGGAACTGATTGTTCCCTCTAGACTTCAGCTGAAGCACAGCCTTGCTAACACCTTGATTTTGGACTTCTAGTGTCCAGAACTGTGAGACAATGAATATCTGTTGTTTTAAGTGACCAGCTTGTAACACTTTGTTACAACAGCCTAGCAAGTTAAATCATCATTTATGTCATTTTTAAGAATATAGTGCTCTGTTCTAGTGACAGGTGGTAAACCATTAGTTAAAATATTTACATTTGCTGCTCTTTCTGGGCTGTACAATTAATTACCATTTTTGTATACCCTTAAAGACAAAATTCTGTCTAAAATTTTAATCAAATTTTGAATGTTTTCTATTATCCAATATCTATTACCAGTATTACATAATCATATGCTAAAATCACTAGAGACATCCCTGCATTCAGATTTCCTAGAAGGTTACTGGATCACCTACCCTCTTGAGTCAAATTATTTTTCACTTTCCTTCCTCCTTCTCATCTTCCTCCATCGTTTTCTTCCTTTTTCCCTCCCTCCCACTCTCTCCCTCCCTCTGTCCCCCCTCCTTCCTTTCCCTCCTTCCTTCCTATCTTCCCTCTTCTCTTCCATGCTTTACCACATACAACTGTAATTCAGTTATCTCCTTTCTATAGACAGATTTTATGTTTGTGCCTAAATTACTTAGGTTATTTAAACTGGCTAGATTGGAAATGGAAATACTGCAGTGTACCCTTAAGTATAATATTTTTCTTTTTAATGATAGAATGATTTTTAATCAAAATTGATTCTGGATTCGGTGCATAAGATAATGAAATTTTTAAGTAAAACAATGAAAATTCTTCATTTATTATCACAGTTTACTTAATAAACACCAAAAGCAAGTAAACAAACAAAAAGCAGCTCTGTGTTGTTGATAATACCAATTAATTTCTTACTGTAGTCATCATGATTACCTAATGTTTGCGATCAGCTTTTAATAACTGGGCTCAAATTTAGACATCATGATAAAGGTAACCCAATTTGAGTAGTATAATGCCCATAATTGAAATCCCAACTCATTCCTATATGTTCTTAACTCCTGATCATCCTTCCTCATTTATTTAAATCCTTAGCCCTTCATGCAATCATTCTTGGTGACGTCATTCTCCAGATAGATGTCTTAGTTTTCAGATTCTTCACTCCTCTATTCTAGTGAACTTTCCTTCTAATTTATTTCACCTACTACATCTGTAGTTAAATCTTTCCTTCTAATTTATTTCATCTACTACATTTATAATTAAATCTTAGATCTAGTTTGCTAGTTTCCACAATGCAATATACCAGGAACAGAATGGCTTTTTAAAAGGGGAATTTAATAAGTTGCTAGTTTACAGTTTTAAGGCTGAGAAAATGTCCCAATTAAAACAAGCCTATAGAAATGTCCAATCAAAGGCATCCAGGGAAAGATACCTTGGTTCAAGAAGGCCAATGATGTTCAGGGTTTCTCTCTCTCAGGTGAGAAGGCACATGGCGAACACAGTCAAGGCTTCTCTCTCAGCTGGAAGGGCACATGGCAGACACGGCGTCATCTGCTAGCTTTCTCTCCTGGTTTTCTGTTTCGTGAAGCTCCCCCGGGAGGCATTTTCATTCTTCATTTCCAAAGGTTGCTGGCTGGTGGAGTCTGTGCTTCTTGGTGCTGCAGCATTCTCTGCTCTCTCTGAATCTGTCTTTCTCCAAAATGTTTTCTCTTTTATAGGATTCCAGTTAACTAATCAAGACCCACCCAAATGGGTGGAGACAAGTCTCCACTAATCCAGTTTAACCCCTCTTGATTGAGTCACATCTCCAGGGAGATGATCTAATTACAGTTTCAAACATATAGTACTGAATAGGGATTAGAAGAAACAGCTGCCTTTACAAAACGGGATTAGGATTAAAACATGGCTTTTCTAGGGTACAAACATCCTTTCAAACCAGCACACCAGCCCTTCCCAGGAATAGCTAAATCTAAATAATAATTTTAAGATCTTGCTCTCCTGCCACAATATTATATCCTTTGAACTCATTTATACTACTAACCTATTGCCATAATTATAAACACTATAAACATGTAAACCACCAAACTCTTATTATCCATAAATCTCTTCCTGATTGATTTTTATTTTTCCAGCCTGAATTCCATGGAATGTTATCATTCCATACATAGGAATACACACAATTCCTTT
The DNA here is from genome assembly GCA_004026745.1 of Myrmecophaga tridactyla. Classification (NCBI taxonomy): domain Eukaryota; kingdom Metazoa; phylum Chordata; class Mammalia; order Pilosa; family Myrmecophagidae; genus Myrmecophaga; species Myrmecophaga tridactyla. The sequence continues at coordinate 75,381 of PVIY010004812.1, read as the reverse complement.
CATCATTCTTCTCTATTCTAATCTCTTGGCAAAATCAAATACTGGAAAATTAGCTGCTTTCCCATATTTGCACCTGAGCAGCTGATTATTGCTGGAGGGAGAAATTAGACAAATAATTACATAATCTTTTCCAGTCACTACTAAGATTTTTATTTTCTTCCACACTAAATTTTCCTACAAAAGAAATTCTCTATATATCCCACCTCCTCACTTTAAAAATCATAATCATGCCCTTCCAATGGGACTTCAAAGTTGCAAAATCTAATGATCACATCTCTGTTTTTAAATTACTAGACAATTTACCTACATTTAGCCCTTTACTTAGAGTAAATTCACCCTCCTTTCGCTGGTTTTCAAAGCCTTGTATGATCTTGGTCTTTTTCCTTTTTCAAGTTGCTCTTACCCTTATTTTCAATTCTATATGGCCTTCCATTTTTTCATAAAATCTAAAAATGTTAGAAATTTAATTATGACTATTTTATTTCTGCTGAATGTATGACTCCTTCTTATCATGGGAATTATAGTTTAAATTTTATCTTCTCAGAGAAGCAGCTAGGCTTTATTCTATGCATAACATAGAATTTCTTGTTTCTTTGTTAGTCAAGTATTATTTGACTGCCCTAACCAGAATATGAGGCCCATGGAAGCAGAAACTTACCTGTCTCGCTCATGCTTTATGCTGAGTATCTAGTACATGGGAAACTCAACATGTCGGACCAAGTTTCTCTGTTCAAACTCATGCCATTCCCCACCAAACCCCACATTTGCTATTTGCAAATATACTGGTCTTTTTAAGTTCCTTGAACACTGAGATTTTGTTAACTAGGGCTTTTTCAATATGCTATATATTCTGTCATGAATGCTGCTCTTATTTTCATAAAAGGTATCCCCTTCTTTTCTTTTAGAACCCTCTTTAAATGTCACCCCCTCAAATAGAGGTGGTTACCATATCCAACATACATTTGGTTTTCAACTAAATCTTTTTTGTCTCCCCTCCTTTGTTTCATCCACGTCACTTATATTTTGTTTGTTTCCTCTTTACTTATTTTTTTTTCTTTTATTTTTTATATCCTCTATTGTGGGGGTCACATTTAATTCTTTTTCCATGTGACTATCTCATTTTTACAGCAACATTTGGTGATTTGGGGGGGGCATAGGTGGGGGGTGAGGGGAAGTGCACAAGCCAAGAATCGAATACAGGTCTCCCACATGGCAGGCAAGAATTCTACCACTAAACTACCCTTGCACCCCTTACTTGTTAATCTTTACATGTTTCATTGTAAGTTCCATCAGAGCAGTGACCATGTTTTTCTAGATCAACAATTTTTATCCTTTTTTATAAAAATATTGCCTGACACAGAGGAATTGCTGAATAGATGAGTGTTGAGAGATTTTGCAACAGGGCGACACCCTTATCTGTTTCTTAATTCATCCTTTTGTATGGGTCTAAACCTCATTTCTTGGAGCCTGCCCAGTAAGAATAGATTAACCACTTTATCTAACCCTTTCCAACCTGGAATGCAGTTCCTAGGTCTGTTTTCATCTATTCTATTTTTGTAAAAATGCCTTGGGTTTCATTTCTCTCTATTTTCTCAGCCAGCTTTATAAACTCTAAGAAGATTTTTTCCTTTTTTTAAAAAAAATTATAACTTGGATTATTTTGTCTTGTGTACTTCAAAATTGCTTGGAACCTGATATCTTGGAAATACTACAACTACTCTTTATGATTATCTTCTAAGTACTGTTCCATAGATGGTAACTTTAAGAAGAAGATGCTATTTTAATTCAGCCATCGATTCATTGCATATGTATTGATTGCTGCTATGTAATGGACTCTGGGTATATGCTGCTGAATAAGACACCGTATGTGACAAGGAGCATTAATTCTTCGCTAGTCAAAGTAGAGAAATAAATACAAACTCACACAACAGTGTGGAACATTGTATAATAAAGTAAGCAAAGTGCTATATTGAAGTACATGGGAGGAAAATTTACTGAATTTTATTATTCCATTTAACATTTGAGATAATTGAGACTTAGAGAAGTTAAATAACATGCTGAATTGAATACTTTTCTGAAAAATATCTAAACTATGACTAACACGGAATTTAAATCTTATTTATTCTGACCCCATAAATTAATTTCTTAATAACTGCATCATATTGCCTTCAAATATATATTTGAGTACCTGTTTCAGATACCATGTTTTGGGTACATTTTCTTATTTAAATCTCACATGACCCTTTGAAAGGATTTTGGTTCTCATCAGCTTTTATTTTAGGATTCTGACATGAGGGAGAACACTGGGATGTTCAACGTCATAAGACCAGAAATAACTGGAACCCACAGGTCTCTGACTTCAAAGTACATAAGTTTTTTATTTGCTATTTAAGCCAAATAATTCATAATACTTATCATTTCTTCCACACGCTACACAAAATTAATTTCTTCATGTCTCTAAATTAAGTGATTATTTTGTTTGGAAGCTTTGTGGCAAAGTGTGCAAGAACCACGCTGTTAAATATTCAACAGATGGCTATGTTATGTATATATTCCATATTTACGTATTTGTGCCCATATTTAACTTGCATATTTGCATAAGCTGACATATTTTCCCATCCTTCCACTTCACTTGAATTATTTTTAGTTGTCAGGGTTATGTCAATCTAGCTCATCTCTATGTCCTTTGCATTGCACACTGGTATTATACTTGGTAGGTATTCAGGAATATTGGTTAAAATAAGCACCTTTGTGTATCTGTGTGTGTGTGGCCATTTGTCATATTATGTTCAGGGATCCTGAGGTTTTTTTCTGTGGAAATGATCATGATTTGCACAGGAAATTCAGGATGCATGTTAATTTGCCTGCCCTTTATCAAGGAATTTTACTTGAAATGATTTGTAGAGAGGTCAGATGAGTTTTTACTCTTTCATCTGTATTTTCCACTAGATGCATGACTGGACAGCCTTCCAGGCACAACTTTGGTCTCTTTGGAGTCAATATGTGGAGAAGAGGCAATGGAAAGAGTTTTGCTTACCCAGGATGTGGCAGCCATGGTATATTTTTATTCTCTGAGGCATAGCATTGTGCTCAACAAGCAAGGCACTAATGAGACTGAATAGGTACAAACCTGTAGTCATATTTGCCATCTTTCCTTACAAAAATGTGGGTGCATTTTTATTCTTAATGTGATAAAAATAAAATCTTAAAGGAGGGCAAAAAAACTATACCAGAATAGCAATGAAGTTATTGCTCTACATGACATTTTATTTCTGGATGGCTAGAAAGATCAATGTACTTGCCTGCAGCTCATGAATTAATATCCTCAGCTATCAAGGAATGAGACATTGTGCACAGCAACCTGTTCTTTATTGCTAACTTCTTGTCATATGTAAAGTAATAATAAGGCAGCTCCAGAATAGGTGTCACCCTTGGGATATGGTATTACTGTATCTTAAAAATCACTAGTAACTATAATGCATCGATTTGATTTAAATTTTCTGTACAAATGAGACAATTTTTATTAGGTTCTGGATAGCAGAGATTCTAGATAATTTGGCCTTTAAAACATGTGTTGTTAAAGCCTCAGAAATCATCATATTTTCATCTAGTTCAGAGGACTGGGCTGGGGTTCTTGAGTATGAATTTCACCATTACTTTCCTCTGATAGACAATTAACCTGTGCTTCTGGTAAAACATCAACAAAATATCAATAATAATATATTTACCAATATAAAAGTATGTAAGAGAAAAATTCATACATGATGTCACTTAACAAATATTTATGAAATGTTTGTGATGAGCTGAAAGCTGCCGATATTATGCATGCAAATATGATTTCAAATCACTTAGAGCTTAGTTAAGGATGGTGGCAAAATAAACATTACCACGTGAAATGTATATTGAGAAAATTAACTAATTGGAAAAAGAGTGATTTATTTATTTATTTATTTATTTATTTATTTATTTATTTATTTATTTATTTATTTATTTAGGAAAAGTAACACCCGATCTATAAACATAGGATGGCAAAGCTGAGACTGTAGAATTTGCAGCTCAGTAACATATTGAAAATCTAATGTTTGTTGGACTTCAAATATAAGATGGTATTCTAGGCCATGAATTTGTCTTAAATCCTTTCTGAGACATTAATGGTATAATGATACAAAATGAAATAAACCCACTAAGGGAAATTGAATGGGGTCAATAGATAGAGTGATACAACCCCAACCCACTCCTTCAGTAACTTTTTTGAAGGGGGAAAAATGCAAGATTCTTGAAGGAAAAAGGTGGATAACAGCAGAATGGTGTATGGTATGGAGAAGCCTCAGATCAGGCTGTAGCCATCTTCTGCTCTTCCAAAACAATGTATTTGAGTAGTTTTTTAAACGCCAAAATTCTAATTATTATCTTCTTAAGTCCTCAAGTGGTCTTGTGAGATGAATAGAATTGTTTCCACTTTAATTGTGGGTAAACTGAGGATCTGAGATTAAAGCCATCCCAGTTATTAAGAAGGAAAGCTGAATGCTGAGTAGAAATTGTCTTTCACCAAATTAACTTCTCCTTCATTTAATAGATGTTTATTGAACACTTACTACATCTTGTATCTTCGACACTATTGTCCACAGTGGGGATGTTACAGTGATAGAAGTAAATACATCTCTCCTTTCATTGAGCTTATGATTTTCTAAGTTTCACCTATATATGTTTCAAAGCTCAAGTGGAGAGAGCATAAATCATCAAGATAAATCAACAAATGCAAAACATTATTTAAATAAGCAAATTAATTTACAAAATATCACACAGTTTATAGTATAAAATGTACCTATTTTCCTAAGAAGACAAGTTAAGTGATGTACGTGTTACATAACTAAGAATTATTTCACTCTATCTATCCCAACTGACCACGTGATAAAAATCTGATTATAACGGAAATGCTTAATATATAATAGATATGCATCCATATGGAAATGCTTAATATATAATAGATATGCATCCATATCCCAGAGTTCTGCACCACTTGCATCCTCACTGCTGTATTAATTTCCTATGGGTAATATAAAAAATTACCAAAAATGCAGTGGTTTAAAACACACATGCTTATTATCTCACAGTTCTCAAAGCCAGAAGTCTGAGGTCAGTATCACTGGGCTGAAATCAAGGCCAGTATCCATCCCTAGAGCCCTGGGGAAGAACCCATTCCTTGCCTCTTCTGGCTTCTGCTGGCTGTCTTTCTTGTGCTGTGGTCTCATCACTCCATCTATCTCCACCTCCTTGCCTTTATCTTCCCTTGTGTTGGAGGATGAAATCTCTGAATGCCTCCCTTATATAATAATGGATATGACTGCAGTTAGGGTCCAACAGAAAACCAAAGAAGATTTCCCCACCTCAAGAGCCTTAATATATTCACATCTGCAAAGACCCATTTTTAGGCTATATAATGTAAATTCAGAAATTTGCAGATTCCAGGCATTAGGACTTGGAAAACTTTTGGGGGTCAGGCGTTTTTCAGCCTACTTTTACCTCCTTCAGGTTTTTGCTGAAATATTACTATCTCCATAATTGCCTCCCTAACCACCTCATTGAAATTATCCCCTTTACCACCAATTGCCCATGCACTTACCATCCTCCTTTCTTCTCTTTTTATCTTCATAGCTCTTGTCACCATCTAAAATTATTATATATAGGATTTTAATTCTTTGTTTATTTCTCCTTTTGTACAAAAATTATAACCTCAGTGGTGATAGGATTTCTGTTCCTACCCTTTATTCCCTAGAGTAATACCTTGTATATTGTAGCTCAAAAAATATTTGGAAAATAATTTGTTGAATAATTTGTTGTTATCAACTAGTAAATATGAATAGGTAACTGTAATACTGTTATATTCATATAGGTAGCAACTTTATTCTTTGGTTTTCAGAAAAATAAATTAAGCAAATTCTTAACAGCATTAGAAAATTCTTGTGATGCCCACAAAAATAACTTGCCTGGGTACCTATCTGAATAAAAGTGGTGGCTCATTATTTAATTTTAGTCAGTTGTCTGATTAATCTTAAAATAATAAATAACAACAAAGGAAACCTTCATGTTTATCATAAAGGACATGACACATACTTTTTAGAAAAAAAATTTATCATTCGCTGTAATTATTTCAGCTGGCTACGTTATAATGAGAAGGAAATAAATTACCCAGCTTTGTAAATTGTGAAAAAATTAAAAGCTCACCTTGTCTAACAGGCCTTCCTTGGACAATACATCTATTTATTACTACCAACACAAATATGTGGGTTAAATTACAACTTTTGTAAATTTAATTATTTTCCTTTTCATTGATCTTAATTAATTTAACATACACATCATATCTACTCCCCAAATTGTCTTCAGAACGTTCAGTATCAGAACTCAGTCAACAACAAATTTACAAGACGTGTCTTTAGAATTTTTAGAATTTAAAGATCATTTTCCAGAATGGGTGTATTAATTCATATTCCTATCAATATTGTGTGAAGATAAGTGTTTATCCACATTATCATGACATTTTATTTCACTCTTCCCTTCCATTTGAGGCAATACAATTTTTATCCATGTACTGTGTTATATTTTATTCTTTGTCATTTTTCCCCAAAGCCTTTCTCTGTTCTCTGTGTTTCTTGTTAATTGTAGTATCTCACATTGGAAAGGACATTCTTGGTAGCTTTTAATCATTGCTAAATATTGGATACTTAGCTCACAGATCTCCATTACCCATCTTCCATTTTTGTTGTTTGTTTATTGTTCCCCAAGTGTTATTTTCCGTAGTATGTTGAATAAAGAGTTTACTGCTTTGCTTTCTACTTTATTCTACAGAATACTGCATGAACCACTATCATTTTTAAGTTCCTACCACGCAAGGATCTGTTCCCTCTTTTTTCTCATATCATCACTTTATATCATCTTTCATCATCACCATTTACCTGAATATATACTTCTATAAATTGCTTGAAAATTCTTACACACCAAACAGCAGTATTTTGCATGACTGATCCTAATCCAGAAATAGCATAACAAGACTGTCAATTATAGACCTATCCAGTTTATGCATTTTGTTGTCAATTTTTGCTTGTCATTGACCTGGAACAGTAAACCAGGCTTCTTCTATATTTTTCTATAACACTCTCCTAAGAAATAAGACATGTGTGGTGGGAAGTATGAAATATAAATGAAGAGAGATGAAACTGCATGTCAGATCTGAGGTTTCCTTCAAGGAAAAGAAAATTAGGGATGAATCTAGAAGCAGTAGGGAAAACCTGACACAAACATTTTAGAATTCTATGTACTACATTTGCAGGTTTATAGACACTTGCATAATTCCAAACTGATGCATAATTGGGCACTACCATCATTTAACTAAGAATGTTTCCTATTCAGTTTTATATTCTGTTCTTTATTACTGATTTTATTTTGTACTGAAGATTGGTAAAAAAAAAATTCCTCTAATTGATAAATATAGAGAAATTCTCATTTTAAAAGAATAACAATTCTTTTATATGCACCGACCTAGAATGAATAGGAGAATTTTTTAATCACTCTCAGCTTTCACGCAAACACAAAATGGACAATATCAGTCACCATATTCTTATGTATGCACTGAGAAAAGACTGTTGAATGAATTAAGGCAAATTCTGATGCATAAAGAATGTTATTTAATCTTTACAATCTGTTTGTCACCAACTAAGATACAGCCACATAAATGCATTAATTAAGTGAATTTGCTTTTTGACTGCTTCTGTTTGAATCCATACTAGTAAAGTCAAAGATTTTCAAGCCTGCATTATCATTATTTTGGTCTAGATGAGTCCTTGTTGGGAGTGGAGGAAAGGGGTAACAACTATCCTGTTCAATGCAAGATGTTTAGCAACATCCCTGACCTCTAACCAAGTATCACCATTCCAAACCCCAAGCAGTGACCATCAAGAATGTTCCAGACATTATCAGATGTTTCTTGTGGGGAGGGACAAATCATCCCTGGTTGAGAACCACCCTATAATATAATGAATATTAACTATGTAATGTATTATGTAATGTTATATATCACATCTACTTTCATGTTAGATTTTTAAATTATTACCTAAGGTAGGAGTAGTTCTTTATAATACCACTAGCACATTTAGATATGTAAATAATTGAAACACTACACATTATGCTGTCAGACATAGGAATAAACATATCTGCAATAGATACATTAAATTTTAGAATATTTTAATAATCCTGTCAAAAACATTCAACAAGCATTATTTCATTCTATCTTATATGTTCTCATACAGCATAGCTTGCCTTTTATTTCAATATGAATAAAATTAAAGTAATAGATTACTTGCACAATCACTGGTCTCTCGTTATTGCTTCTTAATATTTAATAAGCTCAGAATATGTGTTGTATGTGCTTTATGACTTGCTGCATGATTAAATGAGGATGCTAATTTTCTAATACCATTTCACTATTCTTCATCTGAAAATTTATTAAAGAGGTTGGGGTGTTTTCTCTTTTGTGTTCATTTTAAATTTGGGTATTTGCCTCTTCATCAGAGTTCTATTTTAATATCATGATTTTTAATAATTTAGATAATGTTGCTTCTGGGTACACAGCAGTTGGTTATGAGGCAAGTCAATCCACAGTGAAAAAAAAGTGCATATTTTAACAAAACAGTTAAAAAAAGAGTTATACTATGAGTAAATTGTAGTTGATTTGATTCATATTAAGTGAACAATTCATAGTGGAATGTAATTGCAATTTAGTATCTCCTGCAATCTCATGCTCTTATTTTTCCTTATATCAAAATCTTTCCCCTCAAATTGAATACAACTTTCTTTTTCATTACCTCCAAGTTCCAGTTTCATCCACTTCTTTACTTTCTTCAATACATTCTGATAGACTAGAATAATTGCTTTGATAACATCATGCTCTTTTTTTAAACTTTTAAAATTATATAATATAACATATATACAAAGCAAAGAAAGAAAAAAGCAATAGTTTTCAAAGCACTCTTCAACAGGTGGTTACAGGACAGATCCCAGAGTTTGTCATGGGCTATGATACTATCACCTCAGATTGTTCCTTCTAGCTGCTCCAGAATATTGGAGACTAGAAGAAATAAATATTTTTTATCATCACAATTGACTTTTTTTTTCTTTTTTTGTGAAAAATAATACATATACCAAAAAGCAACAAATTTCATCACACAGCAAAACAATTAGGTGTAGAACAGATTCCACAATTTTAGGCTTTTAATTCTAGCTTCTCTAAGATTGTGGAGACTAAAAGAAATATCAATATAATGATTCAGCAATCATACTCATTTGTTAAACCCTACCATCTCTGTATAACTCAACCATCACCTTTGATCTTTCTACCCCACTTTTTAGGGTGTTTAGGCTTTGGCCATTCTAACTTTTTCATGTTGGAAGGGCTGTCAATAATATAGGGTAGGAAGGTGGAACTTGCTGAAATTCTGGAGAGGCTGGGCCTTCTGCATTTCAGGACTAACATTGTCCAGGACCTATCTGGAGATGACAGGTTTCTGGAAAGTTACCCTAGTATATGGAATCTTTGCTGAATCTTATATATTGTCCTAGATGTTCTTTAGGATTGGCTGGAATGGTTTTGGTTGGGGTTTGGCAAGTTATGATAGGTAGCAATGTCTAACTGAAGCCTGTGTAACAGTGACCTCCAGAGTAGGCTCTCAACTCTATCTGAACTCTCTCAATCACTGATACCTTGTTACACTTCTTTTCCTTCTTTTAGTCAGGATGGCATTGTTGATCCCACGGTGCCAGGGCTGGACTCATCCTTGGGAGTCATCTTTTGTGCCACCAGGGAGACTTTCACACCTAGATGTCATATATCATGCTTTTTTGTAGAAAGTCATCAGTACCTCCCATTTGCCTACTCTGTTAATTCTCAAAAGTGATCATTTAAAAGACCCTTTAATGTTCCTGGAAAATGGCAGTATAAATTGGTAAGTTATGTTTTAAAATAGCTTAAACATAGGTGATCCCATGACTTTCTTGTATAGCCACTAAAAGCAAGCACCAACAGTTGGGTGAAAAAAAAAGAATAATAATCTGGTCAATCTCAATAATTTGTCCTTTTTAGAGAATTGATAAAATACCTATAGCATTTTTTCCATGTGGTGAAACACATTAGTCCAGTGTTCTGCAGAAACTACTAACCTACAAGAAGAAATAAATACTGGTCCAGTCTTAGCTTTTTTCACATATAATCCATCTTAGTCTTCTTTGTAAATGTATGATATCCTCAAGACAAATATCTTCCTAGAAGATTTCCTATTACCTCTTCATTGTTTGCTTTACTCTCCTTGTTGCTGTATTTTTATCCTCTGCCTTATCTTGAACTGTTGGCTACCACCAATCATTCATAGCCCAAATTAACTCTGCTCCTATAGTTATCAGAGTCTTCTTCTCCTCTTGTACTGGTATGAATCTTTTACCATCACCCTTAGAATATTACTCACAGTCTTTAATAAATCATTACAAATGTTTTCATATAGCATCTGAATTGTAACTTTTCTAGTATGAGAAGTGTGATTCGTCATTCTTCCCGTAGTATTCTGAGCATAATAAATGCTCAATAAATATTTATTGAATGAAGACACAATTTTACCAAACACTTAGGAGGTTTTAGTTGCTGAACAAAGAATTAGAACATACTCTATGGCAAGTGCATTTTGTTGTAATTTGTGAATTTCCTTAAATGGGTGCTGACAGATTTTTAAATGCATCTAATTGTACAAAAAAATCACCTTTATTAAAAATAATGTCTTATAAAGTCACAACCATCTTGCTGATTGTGGAAAGCTGATACCTCTTTTCTATCTTGTCAATTCCCAGTTGTTAAGAAATTATAATTCATTTAATCTAGAGTTTTTAACTTTGTTCATTTTAGATGAAAACACAATATATTTTTTAAAAGGGGCAATTGTTAGTTTTTTTTTAAATAGATAACCTCATTGTCATAGTAGGGAATCATTCTCATTAACAGAAGGGATTACAATATTAAGAAAACGTATTCAAAACAAGTAAATAAGGAAAAAGGACACTTATGTATCCTTATAGGGCCATTCTGGAATATTGTCTAAAAGGTGTAATGGAGGATTATTTAATTCTCTAGACAAATGTATCTTTGTTAAACTTGCAATTACTATTGACAGACACTGTGCAATTGTAGGTTTTTCTCTGATGGAGATGAAAATTATTTGTCTGGTAGAAAAAATACTTGTAACGATTATGGTTATATTTCCAGGAGATTTGTCTGGATTTTAAACAAACTTAGTGATCTTTCAACATTCTTTTTTTAGTGACTAAATACTCGGTTCTTCAAAAGGTCATGGATCCAGTTTTCACTTTTTTTAGTTTCAATTTTGAAAATTTTACTTTTTCAAGTATTACTTTTGTCACATGATTTTAAGAATGTTGCAAAGATCTAGATGCTCCAACTCTACTGGCATGAAAATCAGGCTGATTCTATATTAACTGGTTACAAACAATATTCTTGGATAAAGTACTAAAAGAACATTATATAAAAGGGTATTGGGTTCTTAAAAAGAATGGTGGGTTAATTAATATCTATTAAAGTAGGGAGAAGAAAATGAGAGGTTTCAGGGGGGTGAGAGGAATAAGGAAAGCACAGAGATTGGAGTTTAAATTATGATATTTACAGGGATAGATTCTGAGAAAATTGAACTTAAAGAAAAGGCAAAGAAGAAATAACTAGAAATTATATACTTTAATTTGCTCATGTGCCTTTAGGTTTCACTTCCGAAAAAATAATCAAGATTCAGGAGATACGAAAACATTCTTGCTCCTCTCCTGTGGGAAGAAATTTCCTGTGAGAAAAAATTACCCATATTTAGAACATTTATCCATTTACAGCTGTCACTTTTGGGTGCATCTCACTTAAACAAGAAAAAAAATATTTTTGTACCCAGTTTAAAATTTCAAGAACATATATTTGTCTCACATTTGTGAAAGAACTGCTATTTCTCAAGTAGTACTGAATGCACACCACGTTTAGCATTTTAATACACAACAATGCAGGGATATTATGAGAGCAAATTGCTGAGAAAAGAGAGAAAGTGAATGAAAACGTAGTTGAAAAATCCCCCTTGTGCACCTGGGTCTGGGTAATTTGGAGAACATATATTGGTTTAATAAGCTTGGAAAAATCACCTCTGGGCTTAGAAATACAAAACTTACACTTTATATATGGAGCCCATTAATGAATGAAAGAACGACTTTACACTCGTTTTGCTCATTGTTTGTGTTGAATGGCCTGTATTCAACTAGCTAATTCAGGCTCTGGATGGGGCATGGATGTGGGGAAACTGATATTTGAAATAATGAGGAAAACAATATTTTTTGGTATCCACAGACTTTGCATTAAGCTCTTCTTCTAGGCGGGGTCCTTGAATAAATCAGCAGAGTGCCATGTGTTTCACCAGGCTTCTGACACAGAGCTACAGTCATAATAGAGGGTAGTAATGCCAAAGCAAACCACTGTCTCAATTTCTCCATTTTTCTCTTTATGGCTCAACCTTAAAATGCTTCAAGAGTCCCAGCCTTTTCCTTTCTTAAGCATTTAAGCTCTCCCTGTGACATTGTCATATGTGAACAATATATGAAGCCCTACCAAAATTCTTTGTGTGATACAGACACTGATGCCACCTACAACCTCTATCAGTACTGTTCCCATTGAGTGCAATGCTGTTCCATACATAGGTGTCTTCCACTTTTGAATAAGGAGCAGTATACTTTCAGAACTATACAATTCAGGCACAAATAGTGATTACCAATGCATGAATGCATGATTGTATGTAGTCTATTGACTCTAAATATTTAGGGCTTTTGAAGATATCCCAAACTATTTGTATTTATGCTACACTTAAAGTCGAAAGGTGTGGTAGGTTGAATTATGTAACCCCATGCAGTATAATGAAAAATTTGACTGGTGTTTGTCCTCTACCTGAGAAGCAATCCCTGAATCTTTGGAATTTCCTATGATAGGAGTATTATTCATAGTGGCCCACCATGGACCACAGCTGATAGTTCATATGCTAATTAGATGACAGGGATGGGCCAGCCACACCTGCTATATTTGGTTGGGGACTAGCCCCACTGGAAAGACCAACTAGTTGATTAGGGTGTTGTGGAATCCAGCCAGGTCATAAATCCACCTCAACAAACTCTGGGTGGAGGGGAGGTGTAGAGAAGGATGTTGCAGCTTGAGATAACACACATGTTTGCTGATTCTATCAATCATGCCTAAATAGTGAGACCCTAAATAAATTGTTCACACTCGAAGCTATGAGGAGTGTCTCCGATTGATATGACATGTCACTTTGCTGGGAGGGTGAAGCATTCTGGCTCCACATGCAGTGGACACAGACACTGTCCATACCTTGCCCTATGCATTTCTTCTTTTAGCTCCTTATTTGTAACCTTTTACCATAATAGAGCTATAATCTTAGAGCAATTTCAGTGAATTCTGTGAGTCATTCTAGTGAATTATTGAACGTGAGGGGATGGCAGTGTTACCGGACAAAGGCGGTGGATTCTTTTGCCCGAGGTGCTCAAGTGACCAATTCCTGAGACACTGGGATTTTAAAGAGAGAAAAATGTTATTACTAGGCATGCAGAGGAGAGCAGATGGCCTATTGGCCCAAAATCTGTCTCCTTGAACTGGAGTAATTCTGATAGTTTTATAGAATTAAAAGCTGGGTAAGTTTTAAGATAATGAGTACAGTGGCCCATATGATATAATTAGGTGTGATCTAATCATTGAGCATTGGCAGATTGATTACATGCTTTGTCACAGAACATACGTTAAAAAAATGATGGCCTTAATATGACGGTTGGGTGTGATTTTTAGTATCATAATGAGGTGGTCCAAAATTTATCTCTATCCTAATTACCCTCTTTATGGGGAAAGAAATGGGAATGGTGAGGAGAGTGATACAGTTATATAATCATCTTCAAGAATCAAGACTGCTGGAATACAGTTCAACAGTTTCAGGTATTTCTTACTAGCTACTAAAAATTAAAATGGTTATCTTTATAATGCATAAGAATAACCTCCTGAATGACCTCTCAAATCTATTTGAAATCTCTCAGCCACTGAAACTTTATTTTCTTTCATTTCTCCTTCCCCTTTTGATCAAGAAGTCTTTCTCAACCCCACAATGCCAGGCTCATACCTGGGAGTCATGTTTCATATTACCAGGGAGATTTACACCTGTGAGTCTTGTCCCACATAGAGGGGACGGGCAGTGGGTTTACTTGCTGAGTTGGCTTAGAGAGCGTGGCCACATCTGAGCAACAAAAGAGGTTCTTTGGGCATGACTTTTAGGCATACTTATAAGAAGGCATAGCTTCTCCTCTGCAGGAATGAGTTTCATAAGGTCAAGCCCCAGATACCATAAGTTCCAGGAACTGATCAGGTTATACACAAAGAGCTCAGCATCTCAGTCAGAATTTAGAAATAACTGTGAAAACTCAGGAATAGATGTGACTGCTGCCAATATAAGAACTTTACATTAAACCTTCCCCTGACGACCTACACTTTTCAGTACAATTCTTGAGAGTTTGTACATTGTAGTTAGTCTAGATTAGTGAGGTGTTGTAATGCTTGCTTTTCCTTTCTGTCTTATTTCACTCAACATACTGTCCTCAGAGTCCATTCACTTACTTTCATGCTTCACATAGTGTAATATATTTTGATGCAGAGTAATATAAACATGAAAGAATTCAAAGATATCTTCATAATATGCATTCACATTTTATAAAGCTATAATAAAAATCTCCCCCTCAAGTAGGATTTTTCTTAGTATTTTTGTTGAACTCTAATATTAAATACATTGAGGTCTTAAATTAAACAAAAGTAAAAGCGAAAGCCTGGGAAGCATTTTATTATATTGGAAAGACTTTCCATAAACATTTTAGGCACAGTACCATTGTCCCATTCATTCTCTATGTTAAGATACTGTTTCATTTTTTCCTCATAATACTTAGTTCTTTCTACAACATATCCGAGTAAAGTATTGCCATCACTCAATAGAATATAAGTTATCATTTTTACCTACCTCGTTCTATTTCATGAAAAATCTCTACTTGGTAACTTTTTTGGATGAATGAGTATTTTACAAGGTGCTTTCCTACAATATTAGTAAACATGATGCATTTTGTTTATAATATTAGAACTTACACAATCTTCATGAAATCATTTCTGTATTTCATGTTTGTCCAGGGGCTTTGCCTCTGAAGGTATTGAGGGAATGTTATGCAATATTATTACATCAATGATTCTTTGTTCAACAATTTCTGTATCCTTATTCTCTCTTATTGGTGTTCTGTGTTCCCTGAGATTTTGGAGGGTTTGATTACTACTAGTGGGCAAGAATTGGGATGGGTGAGGGGGGATTGAAGAAGGGGAAGCAGAGAATGCATCAGGTGTAGCTGTAACAATTTTCTCCAAGCAACAATAGTTCCAAATAATGAAAGAAAAGTTGACCAAAATAGCCCTCATTTTGCAGATAAAATTAAAATCTATTTTACACATGTTATTTTGCACAAATGAGATAAAATATTTTAAAATACAAAAGCATTTTAAATATTATATCTTATTTTCTCTTATGTGATGTGATTATAGAAATAGGCAGCAACAATTTTATGTAAAATAGCTTTAGAAAATCTAAGGTGGAAATGATAACTTTGCAATAATTTCTTAGATAGCAATGACTTTGCTATGACTCAATGACAAAATGAAATGGCTTCTCTGATGAAGCCTCATAGATTCTTCACCTTCTATAATTTTATATATGCCTGCAAGCTTGGTTCACCCCATCACCCTCCTCTTTATAACATAAAATCAACTGACAAGTTAAAGGAATGATGCGCCCATAAAATGTCCTGAAACCCTGCTTACCATTATTAATAGCAAATGATTCCCTTTGAAATAAAAGGGGATGTCAGGCTATTATTGGGCATCCTTAAGTTTTTTCAGTACTCTATAGAACTACAGTGTGCCAGGCAGGTTATTAATTAAAGGGCTTGGGTTTTTCCCCTTTCATAAAACATATCAGAGAAAATTTCTATGAGCCATACCCTCTAAAATTATGAATTAGTGACACTTTTACACGGCTATCATTTATAAATCACAATTTTAGGTAATAAGGCAATATCATAATTTTAAGCAAGGATTAAACATTAGCTATAAAATAGCTAACATTAATGGATACTGTTCTTTTGACCTAGGGCCTCAAGCCACTCTAAAGTCAAAATGCTAATCAATTTCTCTCTTGAGTTGTATGAATGAAAATAACTATATAAATTTTATTAAGGAGAGTAGAAGGTTGGAGCTTTTTCCCCTTTTTTATTGCCTCTCTCCCCAATCAGGTCTTATTTTTCCCTAAAATATCAATCCCCCAAAGAACAGCACAGTCCACAATGGTGACAGAAGCACACCATTCAGCCTTGATACATAATTTGATATATCATTAGTTTTTGCTTTTAGTGTCTTCACACTGGTCATTTGCCCATTCAAGTTTTGTTAATGGCAGTTCAAATTAATTTGTCATCAATTATTTATTAAGTGAAAAATATCAGGCCTTAAAAAAATGTAGAAGGGACTGTACTATTGGTTGGGCATAATGAAACAATAAACTATAACTAAGTCACTACATTTCCCACTCGATGAAGCCAGGTTTTGTTATCCAGATTTACAACCTTGCTTTTTTTTTTTGTTCTTCTGGGATGTTTGCCATTAGGGTAGAAGGAGAAAGTAAATATTTACACGTTCACTTATTATTCTCTCATTTGTAGAACCTAATGACAGACAGAAAAAAATTTGCATAGAAAATGAAGGTTTAACTATGATTAAGGGAATCAGGAAGGGGAATTTGCCACAATCTACCTTCCTTTTATGTTGCATTTATTCTCATAGTGCCATTTTGAATAGGTTTATGTACCCTAGAAAAGTCATGTTTTAATCCTAATTAACCTTGTGGGAGCAATGGTTTCTGCTAATCCCTATTCAGTATTATATGTTGGAAACTTTAATTAGCTTATCTCCATGGACACGTGACTCAATCAGTGTGGGTATTAAACTTGGTAGGTGGAGATGTGTCTCCAGCCATTCCAGGTGGGTCTTGATTAGTTTTCTGGAATCCTATAAAAGAAGTATTTTGGAGCAAGCTTCAGAGGCAGAGAACAACAAGAGAGAAACCAGGACATACAGAGAGAACAGAGAAGAACGACAGAGTGACGAGAAAGCCACAAGAGAGAATGCTGCAGAACCATGAAGCAGAGAGTTCGCCAGCCAGTGACTTTTGGAGATGAAGAAGGAAAAGACCTCCTGGGGAGCTAGAGAGGAAGCTAGTAGATTATGCTGTGTTTGCCATGTGCCCTTCCAGCCGAGAGAAAAACCCTGACCATGCTCACCATGTGACTTTCCACTTGAGAAAGAAACCTTGAACTTCTTCGACCTTCCTGAATCAACGTATCTTTCCCTGGATGCCTTAGATTGGACAGTTCTATAGACTTGCTTTAATTGGGACATTTCCACAGCCTAAAAACTGTTAACTTGCAACTTATTAAATTCCCCTTTTTAAAAGCCATTCCATTTCTGATATATTGCATTCCAGCAGCTAGCAAAGTAAAACACTCATGTCCTCTTTTTTCATAACCTGTCATTATGTTGGATGGATGCCTCTAAATGACACACAAAGAACTATTATAAAACTGACAGCATTGGAATAAATGATTCCTATTCCACAAAATGAAGCTATTTAAAAAGATGTTGAGAAATAGTGTTCCACTAAATATGAGTGCATAATATATTACAGGCAAGTTTGTGACACAGGAATGTGTCTACTAAGCATAAGTGTCTACAAATGTCTTCAATTCAGGAAACAGAAGTATTAATAATATTTTTAATAAAATGATCTATACCTTGTCATGTGTCTATCTTTAAGAAGTAATTTAAGTTTTTCAGTTGTATACCTTAAACTTTGGAATAAAATAGTAGAAAAAAGGAAAAATAAATGAAATGACTCAATTATTCAAATTACTTATTAAATGGTAAATGATTAAAAAGTTTATTTAAAACATTGTGTTTTTGAAGTGATGCAAATGTTTTAAATATGATCATGGTGAAGAAGACACAACTATGTGATGATATTGTGAGCCACGCAGCATATAATATGGTTGAACTGTATGTGTGTGGATATTTCTCAATGAAAATATTTTTTAAAAATTGTGAAATTTAAATAATATTTAGAGGCTCTGAATAGATCCAGAATAAGGAATTTAAATAGCATGAAATTCTCTCTTCTGTGCTAACTTAGTTCTTAATACAAAGATTTATGACAGGGTCAGTAATGGAGGAGTTGAGCTTTGGCCAGGAATCCCATGCTTCACTGCTTTACAAATAAGAGCAACATGTGCATGAAGTGTTTATAAGTGAAGATACCAGATTCATCTTGAATACTGTGACAACTTGTTACTGAAACCACTTGGTGAAAATCACAGTCAGTTATTCATTTATATAAAATAAATTTTTAAAGGCAAATGCATTTTAAAATCATTTTGAAGAAAATTAAATCATACTAAGATTATGATTCATAATTTTTAAATTCCATCAAATGATTTCATTGAAGGATATAGCTAAGCATATAGATATAGATCTCACTTTAAATCTCAAAATAGCCTGCGATTGACTTTGAAAAGCATTCATTTTATACAAATACACTTCCAAAAAGTATATACTTCCATAATTTATCTAAATTTCAATTTTTATACTTAGATGGTAAGGAGACCGTAATATTCCTAAGCTGACAATTGGAGGGAACATCTTTTGATTTGGGGGTATCCACCTGCTTGTCTTCACAACTGTTTGAAGCCTATGGCTCTACCTCATTGCCTCATGGTTAGTTCCACCACTTTCCTCCAGAGCACACATTCGGACTCCTAATTGTTATTACTGCAATTGATGTAGTCTACCATTTATTACTTGTTCCCCATGATGAATATTTTAAAGCATTTAACTTTAAATAGATAACTGCACTTGAAAGATTTTCAAATGAATCAATCAACAGGTACTCATCTGGCATTGGTTATGTGCTTATTCTGCTAGACAGAACAGAGTGAAGGTAAGAATTGAAGAAAAAAAATAGAGATTCACTTGGTTTACTTGTCTATTCTATATGCTCTCTGCCTTACTTCTCACAGCAAATATCCATACAACCCATGCTGTATGGCAGGTGTTGTATTAGTCACGGAGATAAAACAATGAATAATAGAGCTTTTCTGCATTTAGGAATGTATATTCAGCAATAGAAACGAACAGTAAATTGTAGCAGTAGTAATTAAATATAATTATTTTTGTATTTGGGCCACATGCAGTGCTCTATAAAAATGTATAGAGGAGGATTGCAATCTATTATAAGAGTGAGGCTGATATGTAAGAGCTAATAAGGAAAAATAAAATTGAGTGTGCTTCTTGGGTATGGGATATGCTTGGGGATAGGAAGAGGGCTGAGAACTGTGTCTTGAAAAAACCAAATTTTGTTTTTACAGCCAATTATTTTGCAAATATTCATTTACTTCCTGCTATGCACCAGGATATTATAGACACTGGGAAATTATAGTGAAGGGGACATAATCCTTGTCTTCACATTCTTGGTTCTATTGGGAAGTTAGATTCTAGTGGGCAGACATGGAGTAAACGACCATATACATACAAAAACGAGAAACCATGATAAGATCTATGGGGTGGGGGGAACCAACAGACAATTGGTTTTGCAAAATTGCTAGGAGAGGCTATTATTTTAAAGTCAAGTAAGGCCACACTGATAAATTGTCATTAGAGTTACCAGAGAGAAGTGAGAGTGTTATCAATGCGTCTACCTGGGAGAAGACCATTCTAGGCGGAAGGTACAGCAGTGTTAATGGTAGAACAAGCTGGAGTGTTAAAGGTGCAGCAAATAAATGATTAAGGTTGGAGCTAAGTGAGCTGGTGGAAAGAGGAAGGAAATGAAATGAGAGAAAAAAAGAGGTCAGATTGTGCACAAACTTTGAAGCCATTTCGAATATTTTACCAAAGTGCAAAACCAAAGAGAACTGGGAGACTTTGTGAAGTTCTGAGCAGAGTAGATTCTTTATTTGATATGTTTCAACAGTTTAGTCTTAACTGCTATGTCAGGCAGAGACTGTGGTGTGTGGGGGGCAGGGGGTAAGAAAAGGGTAGCTGAGATCAGTGAGGAAGTTATTACAGCAATTTAAGAAAGGGATGACTGAATGCTGTGTCAGAGTGGTAGCAATCAGGAGGCAGAGTTAACAGAACGAATGTAAAAACTTCAAGGCATGAAAGTCTGATTTATATGAACATTTGAAATAAGCCTTAAATGGCTTTTTCCCATGCAACAAAGGGGAGGCCCATTAAGAGAGAAGGCTGGAATGTTGGAGAGAAGGCAAAAACTGCATCACAGATGACCTTGTAAACCCAGCTAAAGATTTCATTCTGCAGTCACTGGGAACTCACTGAAATATTTTAAACAAAATAATTAAATAAACCAGTGTCTTAAAAATCATACATTTATTATCTCTTTTTTTATGTGGGTCTGGAATCTGGAACTGCTTAGCTGATTCCTCTCAGGGTCTCACAAGGCTACAGTCAGGACATTGGCCAGGCTGTGTTTCTCTTGGGAGCTTAGGATCTTCCAAATTCATTCTGGTTATTGGCCGAATTAAGCTTCCCATGACTTTAGGACTGAGTGAGTCAATGCCTAGAAACAGCCCCTCTTCATTGATGGTTAATATTTTAGCTTGCTGGTTCTTCTTGGCCATGAAGAGATATCTTTCAAAGGACCGCTGATTAGGTAAGGCCTTCCTAAAATAATTTCCTTTTATTAATTTATATTTATGTTATGTAATTTATAGTAAACTGATTGGAAGCTTAATTACACCACTGAGATTCTTTCACTATTGTTGTATAACAATATAGTCATGACTACATGGTGTTATTAGATGATACAGAAGATACATAGGAAAACTTTGCCTGACTTAATGGAGAAAAGGGAAGAAAATAATGATGTAACATATTACATGCTGAATTTAAGGATTCTGTGGCATTTCCAAGTGTAAATGTTTTTTTAGGCCGTTATGTACATAGAGTTTATAGATAAGATTATATATAATAAGTGAATATAAGGGAGTTAATAAAATTGACCAGAAATAGCATGTAGCATAAAAAAGCAGAGCATAAGACCACAAGTACTTAAGTAATGGGTAGAAGATGAAGAATTGGGCCAAATGATGGTAAAAAAATAAAGAAACAAACGTACAGAAGGAAAATCAGAAGAGCTTATTTCCACTGAAAAAAGGGAAAAACATTTTTGAAGGAAGAACATAGAATTAATTAGCAGCATTAAAGGGAATTGGGAGCTAAGGAAGTGTAAAAATTGTTCATTTGATTTGGTGACATGGAGAAATGGATGATTTCTTCAAGAGTAGCATAAGTGAGTAAAAGATTTTTTAACTCATTAAAGTCTGAGGAGCATGTGAGGATATGAGATCATGAATATAAATTCTTCTTTCAAAATACTTGTCCATGAAGGATAACTGGAGATGCAGTGTGGATAGACCAAACCTAGAAAACATCTTTATTTTTTAAAGATGTAAGATACTTGAACATTTTAAAATCTGATGGATAGGACTGAGAAAAAAAGATAGGTGTTGAGGATACAGGGGAGAGAAGAAAAAATCAAAATAATAGTATTTGAATAGGTGGAGGAGATCCAGATTATAAATTGAGGGATTGGATTTAGATAGGATAGGTTGCTCCTTTTTCAAAGGAAAACATTGAAGGCAAATAGAATAATACAGATATGAAGATTTTCTGCTGAGGAATTGAGATGCTTTACTTCTAAAGACTTTATTCCCATTCCCGCCACATCCCCTTCCCACCCAGGGAAGTAAGAGATGAGGTTAGATGCCGAGAATTATTTTTCTTTGCATCTAACAAATACTCTGCTGGTTTTCATGGATGAATTGTTTCACTCATTCACTCATTCAACTATGTTTATGTTATTCCTATTTCACATGCCGGACATAGCTCTTAGGATGCCGCTTTAAATAAGACACAACACATGCCTCAAGTTGTGTGGTTTGGTAAAGGAGGCTAAATTGCAGTAGAAGGTTCTCAATCAATACAGGATACACTGACGGTGTTGTGTTTGGCTTTCAGGAGGGGCTCGTAACACAGCCCGGAGGGAATCAGAGAAAGAAAGACGTGAAACTTTAGCCACATGATGGTCAGAGATGAGTTGGTGACTATGAGAGGGAAGTTCATTCCAGGTAGAAGGAACTGCTTGAGCAAACTTTAGTGTCACCTGGAGATCTATCAACATGTAATCCGATTCCGATTCAAGAGGCCTGATTTGGAGCCTAAAATTCTGCATTTCTCACAAGATTGTAGGTGATGCCGATGCTGTTGGTTTGAGGATTACTTTGAGTAGAAAGAGTCTATAGAATTCTACTGTTTAATAAAATAACCTCTAAATACATTTGTCTAAGGAGGACTTTAAATATGGTGTCTGAATGTAGATGTTCTGTAAGTATAAAATACACTCTGGATCTCAAATACTTTGTATGAATATTTTTGGATATACTGCATTAAATAAAATTCATTATTTAAATTAATTTCATTTTTTCCTTTTAGTTCTCCCTAATGTGGCTACTAGAAAATTTTAAATATCACATGGGTCTCAATTATATATATATATTTTGGTATGCTGTATGGCAGGGTCACTCACATTTCATTATTTTTCCATGTGAGTATCCCATTACTGTAACACCATTTGTTGAATTTTCGTTTGGTTGGTAGGTTTTTTGTTTGTTTTTGCTTGTTTGCTTTTGGGAAGTGCATGGACCAGAAATCGAACCTGGGTCTTCCACATGGCTGGCGAGAATTCTACCACTGAACTGTCCTTGCACCCACCTCAATTATATTTTGATTGAATAGTATATTAATCTAAAGAAAGAAACTTCATATTTTTGTTGCCTTGTAGTATATACAAATAATTTTATTCAAATTGGAAAATAATATTTGTTTTCCTTTTCAGGCTCTTCTATTCATTCACTATATGTGTGAGACAAGTTATATACTCTTTCCTGCTATGAGAGCCTCCAGTTTGTGTAGACTTCTTCCTGTACCACAAAAAAAACTCACCATATTAAAATGAGTGTTCTTTTTTTTTTTTGCCATTTTTCTTTATGTTTTGTGTAAAAGATTTTCTTTGCTTTTTCTCCCACTGGAAGATGGAATCTAATTTCTTTTGCCTTGAATCGTGTTGGCCTTAGTGATTTCAGTGACCCATAGAAAGTGCCAGAAGTGATTTTCTTGGATTTTTGAGGCTAGATCATATGAGGTATTGCAGCTTCCTCCCGCATTTCTAGAAACACTCACTCTTGGTGTCCTGAGTTGCCATGTAAGGAGTTGACTCCCCAGCTGGACAGACTATAGGGAGAAGCCATGAGACCACATAGGAAAGAAAAGGATCCCAGCTACCTCTTGAGGCTTCCTGCCACTTCAAGCCACCCCCTGAGGTTTCCTGAGTGCTTCACACTAGACCAGCCATCAGCTGATTTAGCACTAAGTGTCCAGTTGACACCATATGGAGATGAGGGATCACCCAGCCAAGCGCTGCCAAAAATATTGATCCATACAATATATAATTAAATGACTATAACTTTTTTAGTGCTTCTGTTCCAAAGCATTAGCAAACTCAAACACCCTGTTTTAAGGAGGATACCCAATTTGTTCTGCTCAGCTACTGCATTTTTATTTTGTGGGGAGAACAGTGGGGAGATAAACAGAATTCCATTAACTGAGAGAAGTTATATTTCTCTATATAAGAAAAGATGAAGGCATGGGAGGAGGGAGTAGATCTTAAAGAAATTGTAAGACAATAAGAAAGGCAGAGAGATGGGAGAGATGTTTCAAAGGCTGCCATGATGAGGAGAACTTTAGTGACAAGGAAAAATTTTTGCTGATTTATTTTTAAGAAGTTATGCCATATGTTACACCATGTGATGTGCTATACCATCCCCTTTTCAGTATCCTGACAAAAACATCAGGAAAGTTTTCCATTGCTTTTTTATGCTTTTGGAAGAAAGTAATTTTTTTTTATGTGACTATGTGCTGAGACTAGACTTAATACAAATACAAGAAGACAGTTTTATCTGAATTATATTTTATATCATGAAACTGTCAAAAATAATAAGAAACTCAAAATTCTTGTGGAACACAGAGGTGTAAACTGATGCTGGGACTTTGAGTCACAGTTCCTTAAAGCAATTGTACTTATATTTAACTGATTCACCAGCAGTTCTTATCTTTCTGTTTTGTATATATTATAAAATATAGCATATTTATATACACACAGAGATGTACACATTTATTATAAACACATATATATATACATTATATATGTATTTTTTCAGTTACTTTATAATTTTTCTATTTATTGTCCTCCCTTTTACTTACTTTCTGAGATTTTAATTATGACTGTACAAATTCTAAAATATTACATGAAGTAAGCATTTATGATTTAAGATTTGACTATAGCTCTGATCAATTTTTAGTTTTTGTATGTTTAATATCACATTTACTGTACCTTTGCCCTTCTTACTTTTGACTTACCTTCTACTTCTTATCATGAACTCATGAAGCTAATCATGGCATTTGAGCAAAGGGGAAGATTCCTTCTGGTCCTCCATTGGTTAATATCTTTCTGCTCTTGTTCATATTTCCTGTCAAGTAGTCACAGCCCATCCTTCTTCTTCTAAGGCACATTCATCTCTTGCCAGCTTATCTCTGAGAGCACCTTAGCCCTGCTTATCTCACCTACAAACCTTGCCTCTGAACTCTGCTTTCTCTCCTGCCCCCATTTAGCCAATGTCTAATCACCAAGAATTTTATAGATTTAAACAAAAAATTAATAAAGAATAAATAAATCATGGACATATGCAACATGACAGAGATAGCCATAGGAATCATAATGACACACTTTAAGAAACCAGTGTGTGTGTGTGTTCGTGAGTGTGTGTGTTAAACAGTGATGTGAAATAGCTACATATTGCTATTTGCATTTAATAGATTTTTTTTCTGGATTTGACTTGGTAAAGTTTCAGCAGGTGGCCATCTCCCCACTTAGATGGCTATTATCAC
Source organism: Myrmecophaga tridactyla (assembly GCA_004026745.1). Classification (NCBI taxonomy): domain Eukaryota; kingdom Metazoa; phylum Chordata; class Mammalia; order Pilosa; family Myrmecophagidae; genus Myrmecophaga; species Myrmecophaga tridactyla. The sequence goes on along the minus strand of PVIY010004812.1, from coordinate 50,102 downwards.
GCTTCGTCATCCATCAAAATAGGATGTTGGGTGCTTCCAATATGGTAGCTGCTCACCACTTGGATGGTGATAGTCTGATTAAGATCTGTGCTTTGAGGAAATGGGGGTCTGTTGAAATTTCTGAAAAAACAAAGATCTTTTCAAAAATGTTTATGAGATTTCTGTTAGAAAATCATAATTTATGAAGTCAAAATACAATATCATGTATTTCCAGTGCCAAATACCTCCCTGACAAGGAAGTTATCCATGTGTACCTGAAATATGTATAAAATCCCAAATCAAACAACCATCTTGAGTGTTTATTTCCTGAGGTCCCTCCTGATACCAACCTCTGTCGTTGGTAACAGAATCCAGGCCGGTTCAATGACAGAAGGGATTACTTGACAGAGATGAAGGCAGGATTAAGGGAATTGTAAAAAAAATATCTGAAGCTCCTTACAATACTTAGCATTGAAGAAGCAAGGGGAGAAACTGTATACAAAAGCCCACTGAGAGCAGAAGCAGGGGAAAGGGGCAACTTGCGGAAGTTGTAGCGATTCGGGAAGACAGCTACTGCCAGAGGGGAGGCACTGAAACAGCCATATTAAGATGTTTTGTTGGTTTATTTTTGTCATTTCAACTCCATGGAACTGAATAAAAAGTTTCAGGCCATTTTATGCTGTAACTAACTTTATTTAAAATGTATCATTTGTTGAGGTATGGGACATAAGCTAATGAGAACCAAATACAGATTTTGATATAATTATCATTTTAGATAACTCATAAAGAGACCTATAACAAAATTAGTTGCTAAAGGATATTAATTGAGTTTCCCTGGGAAACATTAGTAAAAATTTAGAAGATATGCAACACTTCTGTGTAGTAGGATCCCTGTCATAAACTTATCAACACATTTGAAAAGAGGACAGCATAGTATTTAATATGTAACAAATGGAATATAATTTGCATGGGTTAGCTCTATCATGAATTCAAAAATCATTAATAGGTGGAAGGGAATGTGCATTCTCTCCCAAGGACTCCTCTTTTGATTTCCTTTATAATAGAGGCCTTTGAAGAGGAAGATCAAAATAAAAGTCCCTACCGCCTATTTTCCCTTTTGGGAAGCCATGGTTTATTGAAGGAGAAATAAAAAATGCTTAAAGGAGGTAATATATAAAATATAACTGGCCTTTGTCTATCAAAATGCAAACATATCAGTAAACTTACTCATTAATGTCAATGTACTCTTAGCATTTTAAAGATATGTTTCTATAAATATTATACCTTTAAATAAATTTTAAAAATGAGAGTGTTTCTTTTCAAGCTGTGAAATGTGCAGTATGTTCTAGAAAAATAATCTTGATTTCTGAAAATCTAAGTTTAACATGCTGTGTTGATCTTTATTCCATCTTAGTTAACCTGCTTATGAATGAGAAGGAAAAACACAAGTATTTTGGTCATTGGGCAGACTTATTTAACAAAAATCAATTGTTAGCTGATAACTAGAAGAGAGAAATGTATATGTAAATGAAAAAATCTTAAAGTTTAAATTCCTGACTGCTTCTTTCCTTCAGCCTTTTAATAATACGCATACAGACTTTAATTCACATATTTCATTCTGTCTAATTTCTTGTTGATTTGTTTAATATTTCATATTGAGGTCAAAGATCATGTCAGCTTCTATTAACAAATATTTATATTTTGGGTCAGCTTTTATATACCAAGCACTTAGTTGATTATAACATAAGAAAAGAAACATCTGCTAGTTTAGAAACTAGTTAAATTATTATACAATTCTAAAAATGAATATGGGGACCTCCTAGCATTTAAAACTTTGCAGCATAGTCAGGTTCTAACATATTTACATTCTTCTGCTCATATATCAACATTTTCAGAAGCCCATCTACACATAATGATACTATACCGTTCATAATCTAACATCCCATTAGAGACTGATGGCTGGGCCTCACGACAAAAACAAAAACAAAACTTTGAATTTTGTACAGTTTTCCAAGAATCTTTCCTATACCAGAATCTTAACTGCTCAGAGAGTCATATGAGTAAAATCATGTTTGATTTCTCAGTCTATCCTTTGACTTTGTCATTCAGTCCATCACTATTTTGTCATTTTGCCCTTTAAAATGTTTCTGTGACCTGCTCATTATTCACACTGTCACAATCTTTCTCTAGAATTCATTTATCTTGTGCTAGGGCTACTGAGACAGACTTCAAGGTAGAGACCTGTCTTCAATCTCTCTTCCAAGCAATTTATTGAATGCTTAGCCATTGGAATTAGCTCCCTCAAAGCAACCAGACCTTCCTTCTCATTATCCTGAAATAGCTGCCAATTGGTTTTTCAAGTTTGATCTTTTCATCCTTGCCTTCAAGGTGCTGGACATTTAAGTTCACTATTACCTTACATATGTCACTCTTGCTTATATAATCAGCTCTTTTAGAACAAACCCATGTACCAAATTCTAGGTGCTCATCCCTTCTTAGTAAGGTATTTGGCTGTTCTTCCTTTCAAATTGGCTCCACTTCATCTTCCCTTTTCCTCCTTCAAAATTCTGCTCCAGGTTCAATCTTTTCATAGCGCTTTCCTCCAAAAGGTTTGTATAGTTGAGTAATTTATTTTTACCTTGTTTTATCTTAGATGTGTCCCTTTGTAGCTGATTTTTAAAATTCCTTTTATGTATGCATAGTGATAAACTAATAGAGAGGAGTGGGGCCAAGATGGAAGAGGGATTGGGAAATGTAAGGGATGCTGTTGATAAAGGCCAAATACCAATAAATGTGTGGAAATAAACAAAGAAAAGCAATTGACAAATTAATTATTATTATTATTTTGGTTGGAAATATATCTAGGGAAATTCATTCTTCACACCTTAATGATCACATAAGAGGCTGTAATCATGTTACTATTACTCTATTCAAACAAATTATGAGGTCTGACAAAAGTATGAATTAGATAAAAATGCTACCTTGGTCACTTAAAGCAAACTTCTCTGTACGGTAAAGTTTTCAAGAAATCTTGGGGCAGCTGGTGTAAACATAAAACTTTTGGAACGGATCTTTGGAAGATCTGGGTTATAATCAACTCTGAGGTAAATAACAATGCCACCTGGAGAAACACGCTTGGCCTTAATGGACTTCATGCTTATCATATAAAAAATTGACTACACAATAATAATAGCTTTCAATTATTGAGTTTTACATGTAAACTAAGCACAATATATTCATTAACTTATTTAATACTCACAACAGATCTAGAAGTAAGTATCTCTCTCTCTCTCTCCTCTTAGAGGAGTTGTGGGTTTACAGAAAAATCACGCATAAGATACAGCATTGCCATATACCACCTTACTATTAAGAACTTGCATTAGTTACAATGATGACAGTACATTTTCTAAGTAAACTATTAACAATCTTCCATGATATAAATTCTGGTTCACTGTTTGTGTTGTGCAGCTGCATGGAAGTTTTTTTTTTTAATTTGTCTTCTAGTACCATATTTGAATCCATTACCAAAACTTTTCCATCATTTCAAATATAAAATCTCTATATTTTAAACCTTGACTTCCTTTCCTATCCCTACTCCATCCCCTGGTAAATTGTATTCTAGATTCTGACTCCACTAGTTTTTTTATATCTTAATTATTCATAATTATTTAATATCAGTGAAAACATACACTATTTGTCCCTTTGGGTCTGGCTTTTTTCAGTCAACATGTTGTCTTCAAGGTTCATCAATGTTGCATGTATCAGGACTTCACTCCTTTTTCAGCTGAATAATAATATTCCATTGTGTGCATATATACCAATTCTTTTTATCTGTTCATCAGTTGATGGACACTTGGATTGCTTCCATCTTTTGTCAATTGTGAAAAATGAGGCTATGAACATTGTACGAATATCTGTTTGAGTTCCTGCTTTCAAATCCTTTGGGTACATTCCTAGGCATGGGATTGCTAAGTCATAATGGAATTCCAGACGTAGCTTTCTGAGGAACTGCCAAAGTATCTTCCGCAGTGGCGGCACATTTTACATTGCCACCAGCAATGAATGAGTGCCCCTATTTCTCCACATTCTCTCCAAATCTTGTCATTTTCAATTTTTTTTTAATAGCATCTATTTTAGCAGTTGTGAAATAGTGTGTCATTGTGGTTTTAATTTGCATTTCCCTGATGGCTAATGATGTTCAGCATCTTTTCACGTGCTTTCTGGTCATTTGTTTATCTTCTTTTGGAGAGATGTTTTTCAAGTCTTTTGCCCATTGTTTAATTGTCTTTTTGACAATTTGTCCTTTTGTTGTTAAGTTGAAGGATTTCTTGATATATTGTGGATATTAATCCTTTATTGAATACATGGTTTCTGAATATTTTCTCCTATTGTATAGGTTGTTGTTTTACCTTTATGATAAAGTATTTTGAGGAACAAATGTTTTTCTTTTTGATAAATTTCCATTTATCTTTTTTTTCCTTTTGTTTCTTGTGCTTTAGGTGTAAAGTCTAAGAAACCATTGCTTAACACAAGTTCCTGAAGATGACTCTCTACGTTTTCTTTGAGAAATTTGGTAGTCTAGCACTTATATAATGGTTTTTTTGTATGTTACAAATTATATCTTTATACATTTTATGTCTAAAACCATAGATTTATTGTTAGTTTTTATGCATTTGCATTTTAGCAACCATAGATGCAATGCATTAGAATTGACATTTATAGTTACCCAAATGGTTCATTTTATCAAAACTTTATTTCTTTATGCCATTTGATCCACTATCTAATGTCTTTTATTTTCAGTCTGAAGAACTCCCTGTAGACTTGTTCATAGGGCAGTTCTAATGGTGATGAACTCCCTCAGCTTTTGCTTATCTGGGGATGTTGTAATTTCTCCCTCATTTTTGAAAGAAAGTCTCACAAGACATAAAATTCTGTTTGGCATTGTTTTCTTGCAGCCATTTTATTATTTCAACCCATTGCTCTCTTGACTCCATGGTTTCTGATTAGAAACCAGAACCTAGTCTAACTGGGACTCCCTTGCACATGACAAGGAATGCTTTTCTCTTGCAGATTTCAGGACTCCCAACGTGTCCTTTGCACTTAACAATTTTATCAGTATGTATGGGGCATTTTCACTTAGAGTTTATCCTGTTGTGTTTTGTGCATATTCCTGTCTTTTGCTAGATTCCAGATGTTTTTTTTTCGTTATTTATTTGAATATTTTTTCTGTCCCTTACTTCACCTTTTGGACTCCCCTTATGCATATATTGGTATGTTTGATGGTGTCCCAGAAGATATTTTTGCTTTTTGTAATTCTCTTTGTTTTCTGCTTCTCACCTGACTCATTTCAACTGTCTTGTCTTCAAGTTCACTGATCCTTCTTTTCTGTCAACTCCAATCTGCTGTTGAAACCCTCCTAGAGATAGTTCATTTTAATTATTGTGTTCCTCAACTCCAGTAGCTCTTATTGGATACTTTTAAACATTTTTATGTTTTTATTGAGATTCTTCTATTGTTCATTCACTGTTTTCCTGGTATCCTTTAATTCTTTCTCTGTATTTTCCTTCATCTCCTTGTGCGTTTTGCAAATAATGTTTTTAAAGGTTTTGTCTGGTAACTTGACAGTCTGGTCTTATTTGTTGATGTTTTCTGGATTTTTATCCTCTTCCTTTGGCTGGGCCATCATTTCCTGTTTCTTTATTTGCCTTTAATCTTTTGCTGCACACTGTACATTTAAATATTTAAAATGTTAACTCTGGGGTTGATTCCCTGAGATATCTGTTTCTTGAATTTGTAATCTGCTGGTGATATGACAAAGATTTTCATGAATGTCAGGAGTTAACAAAACCAAGCAAATTTAGCAAAAAAAAAAAAAATGTCTATCATCATCCTTGCAGACTGGCTTTGTGTTGTTTTGTTGGCAGGTGCTCACCATCAGAGTTCATTTCTTTTATCAGAAAAGTCAGTCTAAGACAAATACAAAGCACAACGTCCTCCTTCTCTTTTCTAGTCCTGTGTCTTGCCCTGGCCCTATGCTTACTAGTGGGCTTAGGAATTCTCCTGCTTACAGTCATTTGAATGTCCCCTCTACTTCCCAGGAAAACAGAGATTCTCCATCTCCTGGATGTTCCACTTTGGACTTAAAGCATGTAATCCTTGCCTCAGGCCATTCACCACAATTGTTTCTTATATGGCTTTCATTGTCTCAAGCTACTTTCTCCTGGATGGCACATTCTAGGAGTGAAACTCATCAAAGAGGAGATCCCCAAGTCGGTCTTTACCAGCAGGAACAAGGCCTGGCCCCCACAAAGTGGGCACTGGTTGGCTTCATGTTTCCCTGGGGATAAGCAGAGGGGCAAGTAAAGGCACTAGGAGATTTTGCCACAGACTCCAAGCTGCACTTTCTTGACTCTATCATCTAATCAGCAAATGTAACCCTTTAACTGTCCTCCACAACTCTGAGAAAGTATACCATCTTTCAGTCTCCTCCACTGCTTTTGTCCAGGGCAGTCTGGAATAATGTCCACGCTTAGAGCTGAACCCTCAGCAATCTGAAGTAGCTAATCAAAAGCAGTTGTCAGCAATCAGACAGCACCTTCCTGGATCTTGGGGAAGTGGATTTTTATTTCCCTCTCTAACACCAGCAAGTTATGCCAGGGAGAGGTCTCCACTGCTGCCTGTCGAAAGAGATGGTGGTAGGTGACAGTAACTGCCATGCAGAGAGAGCAATATACTGGTATTTATCATAATTTACCAGCCACTTCATCCCACTCTTCCCTAGATGCTGTGCAGTATTCTACTGGACGCTGAAATTTTGAGGTAATTGATTTTGAGGTAATTGATTTAGACAGTCATTGCCTATTTGTTGGTCTGGTGGAGGGACTGATTCCTGGAACTTCGTACTAATCCATCTTCCCACAATTCTCTTTGGTGACATTCTCTTGATTTTATAAATGAGAGAACAGAGGTCGGTAAAGTTAAATGAATTGCACTAGTACTACCTAGTAAATGCAAGGGATGAGAGCCAACCATATCTACCTTACATTGCAAACAGCTAACCATGTTGCCCCACAAAATTATCTGTAAAGTTCCATCCCCCTCTAAATTTTATGGATCTGTGCCTGAGTAATGCTTTATCTAAATGTCCTACTTCTACCTATTGTTTCTGAAACCATTCTTTAATTATAGCTTCAGTCCAAATGTTATATTTCAAGTACTTTACCCCATATATATTGATTGGTATGACATGTGCTATATTACTTAGTTTGGATGTTATGGTTCAGACACAGTTTATATTTTAAGTATCAGCACATTAAATAGCTTCTTTGTAGAATTGTCATCTATCCAGCATTTTTTCAGTAATGGTATACATGTAAAAAACTATGCAGAGTTTCCCCTGGCATTCTGTTGTCTTCCTATTTTTATATCCTGGGGCAGAATCAAATCCTCTACAGCTGCCATGACTCAGGTTCGATATTGAGAATCTTTTACAGACTTGAGCGTCTTGCTTGGCAGCCCATTGCTCCCTTGGCTCAGCCTCTGATTGTGGGTTTCTAAAGTAGTTTAAAATTGAATAACATTCTTTCATTTTTTTCTGTAGTATAAGGTGATCATATAGTCTGAAGCAAAATTTGAGAAATGGTCTTCTTGAGGAATTGTATGCTATGTCTGGCTGTGAAGTGCTAAACAGGGTATTTTGTATGATAATGATATGCTGATATGAACAATAACTACCCTTTATTTCTACCACACCCTTTTTGTGCTTGGTTGCTCTTCCACCTGGAGTTTTACAATGAAGGCTTCTGGCATTGCACTATGTGCTTTGCACAGGTTACAACATTTAGTCCTTATAAAACTGCTAATGAGGACATTTAAAATGCAAAGAAACTGGTGTTCTGAAAGGTTAAATAACTTAGAAAAGATCTACAGTTAGGAGATGCTTGACCCAGGTTTATTTTACTCAAAACCCTGGGTTCTTAAATGGTATACTAGAAAGCAAAAATATTGGACTTTTCTGGACACAAAGATTTATAGGGACAAATGGAGAAAACACTTGACATTTAACTTTACTGGAAATTATGAACACTTGGTAACAGCATCTGAATTATAGACATAAAGATTCAAATTAGGCAGAGTAATCATGGATTTGAAAGGGAGAAAATACAGCAGAATGGAATGAAATGAAATGAAACTAATGGGTTAATTTCATCATTACACTTAGGAAAGAGACTGTCCTTTATATCGGCATAGATAACACACATACAACTGAGGAAATATATGAAAGTTTCTATCATACACTCAAAGAATGTGTGTTTCTTTCAAGAAATCAGCCATGTGTGCTGCTTCTTTGAAACAATGGACATTATTTCTACCACACATTTGTAACTGAGAAATCAGGATTTAAGGGATGCTTTTGATCACTAAATCATTATGTAGATATTCCTTTTTGCTTTCTGGTATATTGGAGTAGACAGAGGGAAATTTCTGAAATCTCTAAATTGAAATCCAGCTGCCTGGATTTCTGATAATGATTGTAGAGCCCTTATCTTCTGGCCCTGTGATTGTAAAAACCTTGTGACTAACCTTCATTTGTACCCAGTTATCCAGTTTTTCAACTTTAGAGTTTTGCAATCACCAAAGATACTCCCTAAGGTTGATTAATGAAGAGTTTTGGATCAGCCCAGAACTAATCCCTAAATCCAAAGTAATCTTGAGAAACGAGACTGGATCTAACCAACATGGGCCCACCTGACATGAACAGTAGCTTAGACTTTAACATACAAGTCACCTATACCTCCTACTGCCATTTTCTTACACATATTCTGTGACTACGCATGTAATCAATCTGCGCATGCTCAATAATTAGATCACCTCTAATTACATCATTTGGGGCCACTGTGCTCATTATCCTAAACCCCACCCATCTTTTCTCTAATGAAACAATAAGAGTCACAGCAGTTCAGGGAGACAGATTTTGGGCTGCTTGGCCATCCACTCTCTTACTGTGTACTTAGTAATAAACTCTTTCTCTCTTTGAGACCCAGTGTCTCAGACTGGTTACTGAGCGTGTTGGGCAAAGGAATCTATGGCCTTTGTCTGGTAACACATTGAATACTCAGAAGACAGTTGACAGGTAATGACTGAAGTGCAGAAATATTCAGAAAACTTTGGGACTATATTCAGGTGGGCGTTTCACTAGATATTTGAGGCCAACAGTTATCAGTAGAATAATTGTGCCTTTAATTTTTGGTAGGTTGTATCTTAAGGTTTTATTAAAACCACCATATTAAATAAGCACTCATAAGAATAACTAAAGGATTTGAATTACTGAGAAAAAGAGTAAAAATACTTATACTCATGTTACTTTTTATACCCTAGGTATTATGAGAAAGGAAAATAGCTACTGCATTTAATAAGCAACCACCCTCATCTACTATACATGAGTCAATTATGATGTGACCTATAAACAAGTAGAGTACAGTTTCTCTATTGTGTTCCATTTCTTATGTCAAACTTCTGAAAATAATCGAAACCCATAAGTGAAGAATTGGTGATTCTGTAATCTTCAGCTTTGAAGTTTAGAGGTAATATAGGACAAAATGATTTGCAAACTTTGAAGTTGGTAGTCATTCATGGAAGTTTGGAGTATGTGTCCCAGAAAAACATGTTCTTAAACTTAATCAATTCTGTGAGTGTGAAACCATTGTAAGTAGGACTTTTTGATGAGGTTACTTCAGTAAGGTATGGCTAGCCTTGGTCAGGAGGAGTCCTAATTCTATTACTGGTCCTTTATTAGCATAATGAAATTCATGCACACAGAGAGAAAACCACAGGAGAAAAGAAGCTATGGTTAATGGAACCCGAAAGAGAAAAGAGAGACCAGGAGAGGCCACCAGTGCATTGTCATGAGACCGAGGATCACTGGCAGCCAGCACTAGAACACCAGTCTGGGAAGAAAGCATCATCTTGATGATGCCTTAATTTGGACTTTCTTTTAGCCTCAACACTGTGAGCTGATAAATTCTCATTGTTTAACCCAACCTATTGCATGGTATTTGCTTGAGTAGCCAAGGAAAACTAAAATATCATTCTTTTCATTTCATCTCTGTGAGTACTCAGTCACACATGGACATACAAATTTTACATTCACTCAAGAATTATCTTCTGTATCATAGTAATGACACTTGCATTGGTTTTATATCACCTAATTGGACACTTTCTATTTCTTGCGAGCTGAATAAAAGTTTTAATGTTTTATAAAGGAAATAAATCTATCTCATAAATGATAATATACTTCTTTCAATTCATGATTAAAATAAATATATTACAATGAAAATCTCTCCTTTTATTTATTTCTCTCTATTTCTATTTCTATGTATATGTATGAGTGTATTTAAATAAGAACAAGACTCATCTACTACAAACATAAAAAGTATTTCTTGTAAGTAAGGTAGTGCGTAAAACGAAGCAAAAACCAAAAAACAACCATAATCTCACTTTGATAGGGTACATTAGGCAGAGCCAGGAGCCAATTGAAAGAGCTCCCAATGGCCAAATCTGAAACAATTTAAGGAATAAAATAATAAAGTATTATTGGATTTGTTTTTTGTGTGCTGTATGGCAGGGATCACATTTCGCTCTTTTTCCATGTGAATATCCCTTTATTGCAGCACCATTTGTTGATTTTTTGTTTTTTTGTTGTTTGTTTTGGAACGTACCTGGGCCTGGAATCAAACCTGGGTATCCCATATGGCAGGAGAGAATCCTACCACTGAACTACCCTCACACCCCTTTGGGTTTTAACTTGTAGTATATCCATGTGCCCATGTGATATAAATAAACGATTGAATAAGTTAAAATAGGGGAGGGAAGAGACAACTCCCCAGTGCAGAAAAATTCCAAATAAAAGTGTGGGCTGAACATAATAACATCCTTCCAAAGACTAGAATAGGTAAAGAGGAGAATCAAATAGTAACTTTATAGTAAGGAAACCTGGCAAATACTTCTTCAGCCATGTGATCAAGGTCAATATCCATAGTCATACATCAAATTGATAGTATGTACCCTTGGTATGATATGATAAACATGGTACTTTATCTTTATGATCCTCCTTCCCAAATCCATAACCCCTGTCTAATCATTAGGAAATTCCAAATAGGGATACAATGCACCAAATACCTGACTAGTACATCTCAAAATCATCAGGGTCATCAAAAACAAGGAAAGTCGAGAAACTGCAATGGCCAAGAGGGGCCTAAAGAGATATGCTATTTAAATGTGATATGGCATCTTGGATGGAATCCTGAAGGGGAAAAGGAAATATGAATAAACTATGGGCTTTAATGAATAATAGTGTGAGTCAATATTGCTTTATTAACTATAAGAAGCATACCATACTAATATAAGATGTGAATACTATAGTAAAGTGTGTGTGGGGTGGGAGGGTACATAAGAACTCTGAATTATCTTCTCAATTTTTCTGTAAATCTAAAACTATTTTTGAAATAAACATGATGAATTAACAAAAACCTTTCTTAGTGAACTGAGACTATTTTTAAAATTTAACTGTTTCCACTTTTACTTTATAGCAAAAGATTTTTCTAAGATAAATAAAAATATTTTGAACCAATATAAAATTTATGTAATTCATAAACTCAGAGCATCAGAGTTCGAAGACACCTGATATATCATTTATTTAAGCCAAAGGTTCTCCATGTCCATAGCTTTCATAAGATCTTAAAAAGATTTTGATTTAAAGATTTCCTTTAATTCCTACCCCTTATTCCTATTTATGAACTTAGACAAAGTTTAATTCCATAACTATTTTCTAAGCTAATACTCTGTGCCAAGAATTGTTGTGAGTTTTGAGTTTACAAGTAAATGAGGTAAAGTCTCTATCTTCTAAAAGCATAAAACAAAAGTGTGGTTATTTTCAAACTTGAAGTAATATATGCAATTTTAAAGAAAAAGTTAAAAGTAATAATTTTTTACTCCCAATGTTCAGATAAATTATTTTTATACAATTTTATTTGAAAGTATAGAAACATAAAACAAGGCAAAAACTTTTCACTTCTAAAATTCTTATATGCAACTATAAAATCAAAACAGTCTTTTGAATTAGAAACAAAGCACCAGAATCAATATATTTGAATTTACTATATTGTTGTGTGTTGTGTTTTGGTGAAATTCAATCACCACTTGCCACAAGAATATTTTGTGGACTCAAGGGTATATGTTTTTTGAAACTCTGATATGTCTAAAGTTCTGTAGCTTGAAGTAATTATATAACTACTTCTCTGCATTCTAATTACTGTAAATTCATTTTTCATTTGACACATCATGCAGCCTCTAGCCTTTTCTTGACTTAGTCGCATCATTTGCAGGTTGAGTCTACTTCTGTACTTTGCTCATTTTCCCACAACAATCAAAACAGACTAATAGATGCTAGGGCAAAGTTGGAAAAATAAACTGCATGAAAGCTCATTACGGGGTGGGTATACAGATCATTATCTAAAAAGAAAAAGGAAAAGAAATGTAAAAATTCTAATGGGAACTACTAAATCTGTGAGAATCACCTTCAGGAACTCTGTCTCTTCTCAACTTTGAAGATTATCACACTTCCCATAACATTTAGAAGATTTTTTTCAGTTCCTTTGTTCACATTTAATTAATGGAATAGCAAGAAGTTAGATTTCCCACTTCTATATTACACATTTGATTCACAGTAATTAAGTTTGAATTATTTTAATCTGAAGCACCACTAGTCTTTGGCTTAAAAAGCACTAACTATATAATTCAATAAGAAATACATATTTAATGACTTCAGTTTTGTCCAAATTTGCCTTTTTTGCAAATGCATTATATATTACCAAATTATCCACAGAGGTTCTATTTTGTAGACTGTAATTGAAAACATTTCCTTTAAATCTCACAATTGAGCACAAATACAATTTTCTTACCATCATGTAGTTGTGCTATCATGAAAACTGATGGGAAAGCAGACTTTGTGGGTCATGCCACCCCTCTCCAGACATGCCCTAATCTGAGCTCTGGGCCCAAATGTTCCCTTATCTGAAGACTGGGCCCTGAGCCTATGGTTTGACCTAGATTAGTCTATGTCTGGTAATCTTTCCTCATTCCAAGTACATAGTAAACTTCTATGTATCATTTAAGCGTGTGCATCATAAGAGCCCTGGCCAACCCCACTAGTACATGCATTCCTGGCAGAGAGGGAATGACGTCTTCGCACTGTGACACAAGAGGCACGCATATAGGCTAACAGGAGGAACCTGCTGGCCTTGGCATGCCAACCCCCACTGCTGAAGCTGACTTTTACTCTGTATCTTTTCTATGTGAGTAAATAAAATATTGCTACATCCAGTGCTCCTTCCTGTCATGTCTTTTCTGGTGACAGTGACACCACAATACCATGTAATGGGAGAAATGCTTGGATTTCTGCTCTTCGTCCATGGGCTTATCTTTGCCACTATCCATCTAGTGGGCCTTCTTCCCTGGTAGCCCAGAACCTTGGCTTGATGAAAACCCCCTAAAGGGAAAGTGATTGAATATCTCATTTTAGAAGTCACACTCATATTCAACAAACATAATTACCCAATAATATGCAACATACTTTGATCTGTTTAGTCATTCCTCAAAAGAATTAAACATATTTTAATACTTTGTCTTGAAGATAGCTAAAAGGAATTTTCGGATTATTTATACTTTCTCCTCTAAATATTCTTACTCGTGAAGTAGATTAATATTTGTCTGCATATCATCAAATTGGGTGATACTTATTTTTATGTTGGAATTATTTTAAGAATTTTAAGATGATCATTACTTTAATAACATTGAGATGCTTTAACATTGAAAAGTGCTTGCTACAAAAACAAATATTGATCATTTATTTGCTGTTTTATTTCCTTCAACTTTTTAAAATTGTACATGGCACTTAGAAGCTTGGATGGTTGAAAACCTTAAAAAGGCAAAGGACCACCTTGACTCCCATTCTAAGATTTTTCTCTCACTGTTGATTTTTCCATAAAAGAAAAAGCTTGTAATAATTTGTACTGATATATCCATTTCAAGAACTACTCTATGATCAGGGACTGTTGTAAAAATACAGGAAGGAAGGTCAGCCTACTGTTTTTGGGAGAAGAACAAACATGTTAGAATTATATATTCCTATGATAGTTTTGTATATTTTTCCACTAGGATTTCAATTACTATCACAAAGATATGAAATCACATGCCTCTAGGTTAACTTTAATAATGAAAATAATCAGGCTTTACTTTTAATGAGTCCTCTTCTGGAAAATAACTGAATTATAAAAAATAACGATGGAGGAGAGACTTCATTTAAGTAAACTTTTTATTTTATGAAATTTTCAGTGTAAAAATTTATTGAAACTTTACTAGCATTGAAATTCCATTCAATGTCTAATAGATCATGCCATAGTACTAAAAGGAAGATTTTAAGCCTTTTTCTATAGGCTTTTCCAGATGCATACATACGTAAGCATGTCTAGATCTCGCAAATTACTTGAATGACATATGCATAAAACCTCTGCCATTGAAAAAGAAGCCAAGCTATTGTTGCCTTTATTATAATTTTTCAACATCCCAGAATCTCATACTTAACAAATTTTTTAAACTTGTTATGAGTAATGGGTTTGTTTTACCCATATTTTAAAATGCATCTATTAATTTCTGTCCATGTTATTAATTTTAAGGTCCTTTTTTAAAAAGCTGACTATATATATTCAGAAATGCACAAATCACAAGTGTGAAATGATGAATATTCACAATTTGAGCACATCAGTGTAACTGGCATGCAGATCAAGGGCCAATTCAGATAGAATTAGTTGCTAAAATGAGGTCAAGCTGGATAGAATGAGCATAAATCAAATACGGCTGGAATCATTATGTGAAAGGGAGAAGTGGACATAGACAGAAAGACATAGCAAAGGCTGTCACGTGATGACTGAAGCAGAGATTGAAGACCATGGATTGCTGGTCTACCATCCAAAGCTAGGAAGAGGCAAGGAAGGAGTCTTTCATGCAGATTTCAGACTTTCTGCCTCCAGAATCAAGAGACAATAATTTCTGTAATTTTAAGCCATCCAGTATATGGTACTTCATTACAGCAGCCCTAGGAGACTGTGGCATAGTCTGTAGACATGGCACATCCCACCATTTATTTGGGTCTACTTTAGTGGAAATATTACTATGCAGCTTATTATTTAAAATTTTGTTGAATGTATTCCTAAATGTTTGATGGTTTAGGATGCTAGTTTAAATGGTATTTCTTTTTTCACATAGATTATATCCACCTAGATTCTGAAGATTATAAAAAATAATACAGAATAATAACAATAAGATAAGAGAAACCATGCATATACACATCATATTAAAATTATGAAATACTAAACAAAAGAGTGATCTTAAAATCAGTCAGGAAAAAATATTACTTTCAAACAGTGACAAGATAAAAACTGACTCATCAAAAATGAAAGTGAAAATATAGAACGTGGTGTTTTCAATGTGCTCAAGGCAAATAATATGCCCTGCCATTTTTTATTATGAAAAATAGCATATAAATATAATAACAATAAATTTCAAAGCATACCCCAACAATTAGTTGTAGAACAGATTTCATGGTTTGGTATGGGTTACAATTTTAGATTTTTAGTTCTAGTTGCTCCAAGACACTGGAGGCTAAAAGAAATATCAATACAATGATTCAGCAATCATACTCATTTGTTAAATACTATTTTCTCTGTTATAGGTCCACCTTTTCCTTTGATTTTTCTCCCAATCTTTAGGGGTATTTGAGCTATGGCCATTCTAACTTTTTCCTGTTGGGAAGGGCTGTCAATAATATGGGATAGGGGGATAGAACTAGTTGATGTTCTGGCGAGTCTGGTCCCTTGGGGTTTTAGGACTTATCTGACCGAAGAACCCAACTGAAGGTTGTAGGTTTCTGGAAAATAATTGAAGTGCATAGAACCTTTGTAGAATCCCAGACAAAGTCCTAGGTGTTCTTTAGGGTTGGTGAGAATGGTTTTGTTTGAGGTTTGGCAAACCACGATAAACAGCAATATCTAGCTGAAGCTTGCTTAAGAGTAGCCTTCAGAATAACTTCTCAACTCTATTTGAGCCCTTTCAGCTACTGATACCTCATTTGTTACAATTCTTTTCCCCCTTCTGGAAAGGAAGGTATTGTCAATACCATGGTGCCAGGCTCATCCCTGAGAGTCATGTCAAACATTGCCAGGGAAATTTTCACCCCTGGGCATCAAGTCCCACAAGGGAGGAAGGTGATGATTTCACTTGCAGAGTTGATCTTAGAAAGAGAGAAGCCACATCTGAGCCACAAAAGTGGTCCTCTGTAAGTAACTCTTAGGCATAACTATAGGGAGGCTAAGTGTCTCCACTACATGAGTAAGCGTCACAGGAGTAAGCCTCAAGATCAGGGGATCAAGGGAGTCCTTAATGTTTGAGACAATATCAGGGGTTTTCTTGGTGGAAAGTTTAATAATTCCATATCTTTTCTCCTGTCCATCCGAGGACTTTGCCAGTACTTTTTAATTATCTACTCAAAATATTCTGGGATGTATCTGGACAGTACATTAAGCTATACAGAATTACAAGCCCTCATCGCATTCTGGGCCCCCTGCGTTTAGTTTGTTTAAATGATCTGCCCTTGTTTTAGATTATGTTCCACAGAAAATTTAAGTTTTGGACAAAATAAACCTCTCTTCCTTTGGTCATATAAGTAGGTGAAGTTATGAAATACAAACAATGTCTTCCTTACCCCTGTATTCAGATTTGCCTTGGTCCTGACCTGATTGGTTTCATTTTTATCTTTACTTGAAGCATGATCTCTTTCTCAGTTTCTTTAACAGTTATTGTATGTGGCAATGATGACCTTCGGAACTGCAGAACTCCTATTCTGAGTCTTAGGCATCACACAGGTAACCAAAGTGCCAGGGAAATACTAGGTTATACATACATATAGCACAGCCTCTCAATATCTAGAAAGAAAAATTACTACTCCAGACTAAATGTGATTACTATAAGAGTTTACAATGTAGGCCCCAGTTTTCTTATGGATATTTTCTGAATGAGACCATACAATATTTGCTCTTTTGTCTGTGTGATATTTTGCGTCACATAATGTCCCACAGATTCATCCACAACATTGCATGCCTCATGACTTTGTTCCTTTCTGTAACAGCACAACATTCAATCAATCATATGTATACACTACAATTTGCCATTTTAGCTCTCAATCAGTGTATCCTTTGGCCACCTCCATCCATTGAGCATCATGTATAATGTCTAAAGTCAACAGCCCATCAGCACTCTCAATTTTAGGAAATTTTCATTTCATTATTCTGGGTGTATACAATGTAGTAATATTGCTGAGTCATAGGGCAACTCAATATTTAGTTTCTTAAGGAACCACCAAACTGTCTTCTACTGAGGCTATACCATTATACTTTCTCACCAGCAGTGCATATATGTCTCAATTTCTTCACATCCTTTCCAACATTTGTAGTATCCTGTTTGTTTAATAGCAGCCATTCTTAGAGGTGTGAGGTGGTATCTTATTGTAGCCTCAATCTGCATTTCCCTTATAACTAATGAAAACGAGCATCTCTTCATGTGCTTTTTAGCCATTTCCATTTGCTTTTTAGAAAAATATCTAGTCGTATCTTTAGCCCATTTTATAACTGGATTGCATTGTTCTTTTGTTGTTGAGTTGTATGATCTCTTTATGTATACAGAATATACAGCCTTTATCCAATATGTGGTTTCCAAATACTTTCTGCCATTGAGTTGGCTGCTTCTTCAACTTTTTGGCAGTCTTTTGAGGCACAAAAGCATTTGATTTTGAGACATTCTCATTTATCTGTTTTTCTTTCATTGCTTGTGCTTTCTGTGTAAAGTTTAGGAAGCTACTTCCTATTACTAGGTCTTGAAGATGTTTCCCTATATTTTCTTCTAGGACTTTTATGGTAATGGTTCTTATATTTAGGTCTTTGATCCATTTTGAGTTAATTTTTGTATAGGGTGTAAGGTAAGGGTCTTCTTTCATTCTTTTGGCTATTGATATCCATTTCTCCCATGCCCATTTTTTTTTTTTTTATGGGCAGGCAGTGAGAATCAAACCCAAGTCTCTGGCATGGCAGGCAAGAACTCTGTCACTGAGACACCATTGCCCTCCCATTCTCCCATGCCCATTTATTGAAAAGACTATTTTGTCCCAGTTTAGTGGATTTGGGTGCTTTGTCAAAGATCAGTTGACCATAGATTTGGTGGTTTATCTCTATGCTCTCAATCCTATTCCATTGGTCTTTGTGCCAATGCAATGCTGTTTTATCCACTGTGGCTTTATAATATGCTTTGAATTCAAGAAGTATTAATCCTCCCACTCTATTTTTCTTTGTTAGGATAATGTAAGCTTTTTGAGTTTGCTTTCCCTTCCAAATGAATTTGGTAACTAGCTTTTCTGGATCTTCAAAGTAGGTTGTTTAGATTTTTATTGGTATTGCATTGAATTTGTAGATCAATTTGGGTAGAATTAACATCTTAACTACATGTAACCTTCCTATCCTTGAGCAGGGACTGTCTTTCCACCTATTTAGATCTTCTTTGGTTTCTTTTAGCAATGTTATGTAGTTTTATGTGTGCAAGTCCTTTACAGGTCCTTCGAGTTAGGTTTATTCCTAGATACTTGATTTTTTAAGTTACTATTTTGAATGAAATTTGTTCCTTAATTGACTCCTGAGTTAGGTGATTGCTTGTGTATAGAAACATTACTGATTTTTCACATTAATCTTATATCCTGCCATGCTGAATTTGTTCATTAGTTTAAGAAGCTTCATCATAGATTTCTCAGGATTTTGCAATCATAGTATCATGTCATCTGCAAATAATGAAAGTTTACTCTTCCTTTCCAGTCTGGATGCATTTTATTTCTTTTTCCTGCCTAATTGCTGTAGTTAAAACTTCTAGTACAATGTGGAATAATAGTGGTGACAAAAGGTATCCTTGTCTCATTCCCAATATTAGGGGGTAGGCTTTCAGTTTATCATCATTGAGTAAAATGCTAGCTATGGGTTTTTCATAAATGTTCCTTTAACATACTGAGGAAATTCCCTTTGATTTTTTACCTTTTGAAATGTTTTTATAAGAAAAGGATGTTGAATTTTGTTGAATGCTTTTTCAGCATCACTCAAGATGATCATGTGATTTTTCCTTTTTAATTTGTTAATGTGCTATCTTACAATGTTTGATTTTCTTGTGTTGAACCACTCTTGCATTTCTGGTATAACCCCACTTGATTGTTGTTTATAATTCTTTTAATGTGTTGCTGGATTTAATTTGCTACTATTTTGTTGAGAATTTTTGTGTCTATATTCATTAGGAAGATTGGTCAATAGTTTTTCTTTCTTATAGCATCTGTGCCTGTTTGAAAGGATTTATGTGCCCTAGAAAAGCCATATTTTAATATTAATCAATCTTGTGGAAACAACTGTTTCTTCCAATCTCTATTCAATACTATAGGTTGGAAACTTGATTAGTTTATCTCCTTGGAGATTATCCTTGGAGATAAACTCCTTAGATGGAGACATGTCACCACCCATTCCCATGGATCTTGATTAGTTTATCAGTTTAAAAATCCTATAAAAGAGGAGATGTTTTGGAGAAAGTTCCTTTTGAGAATGAGAAGAGAACTGCAGAACCATGACAGAATGATGAGAGAACCACAGAGCCCACCAGCCAGTTACATTTGGAGATGAAGAAGGAAAATGCCTCCTGGGGAGCATCATGAAGCAAGAGGCCTGGAGAGAAAGCTAGTAGATGCTGCCATGTTTGCCATATGCCCTTCAAGCTGAAAGAGGAATGTTGAACGTCATTGGCCTCCTGGAACCAAGGCATCTCTTCCTGGATGCCTTAGATTGGACATTTCTATAGACTTGTTTTAATTTGGACAATTTCACAGCCTTAGGAGAGTAAATTACCAATTTATTAAATTCCTCTTTTAAAAGCTGTTCCATTTCTGGTATATTGCATTCTAGCAGCTAGCAAATCAGAACAGATTTTGGTACCAGAGAATGGATGGGGTGCTGCTGTGGTTTGCAAACACTAAACACATTGGAATGGCTTTTTAAATGGATAAGAGGAAGGTTTTTAAGGTGTTGTGAGAAGCTTGATAGAGGAGGCCTAGAATGTTTTGAAGAGACTGTAGGTGGGAATGTACTTCTGACAGGGCTTTGGACAGAGATAAGGCATGTGTTATTGCAAATTGGAAGGAATGTGACCCTAGTTTTTAAATGGCAGATAAACTGGTAAAATTGACTAGTGGCTTTGGCTGCAAGGCAGATTTTAAAAGCCACAAATCTGATATTTAGCAGAAGAGATCTCTAAATTAAGTGTGGAAAGTGCAGCCTGGTTGCTTCTCACAGCTTACAGTAAAATGTGACAGGAAAGAGATAAGCTGAGAACTGAACTCTTGGGTACAAAGAAACCTGAAATTGATGTTCTGGAAAATTCTGGGCTTCCAGAAAGGGAGAACAAAGAGAACAGTGCCCCACATGAGGATTTAACCAAATGTGGAACCAGTCAGCTATTTCAGAGAAATTCAAGATTGGACATGGAGTTATCCAAGAAAGATTTGTGGAAACTCCTTATATCTGATGGGCATGATCCAAGACTACTGTCAAGAAAGCCAACAAGAGTATTGTAGGATCTGTATAAAGAGAACCACTGCCAGTCAGGACTGAGAAGGGACATGTTGGAGGAAAAATAACTTCAGAGACAAAACCATGGATTTTGGGGTCTGAAGTAAGAAACCTCAGGCCAGAAGAGTGAACCCACTCAAGCGATTGGAGAGGGTGAGTTTGGCCTGAAGGCAGATGATGGGCCTTCCACCTCATTGCAGTGGAAGAGTGGTGCCGTCTCAGGCCTTGGAAAGGATGGAGCACATTCCTTGTGATTTGGGGAGTGCCTGGCTGCCAACATTGGTGGGTTGAGTGTGTGCCCTGGAGATGGTAGAGAGCCCAGGTGCAGCCCTGATGTTTGGAGAGAGTGGAGCCAACAAAAGGTGGTCTCCCCAGTGTCCCCCAAGGTTGCATTCTAAGAGAGGCAAGCCACTGCATAGAGGACTGCTGCTTTCTAAAGCCCTGAAGATAAATGTCTCTCAGAGTTTGAAATCTAATGGACTTTGCCCTACAGGTTTTTGAAACTACTTGGGTCCTGTGACTCCTCTGTTCCTTCCTTCCTATGGAAATGGGTATATACCTATAACTATTCCTCCTTTGTAAATTGGCAGCAAATAACTTATTCTGAGGTTTACAGGTCAGGGCCAGCAGAGAAAATTTTGCCTTAGGACAGTCCATGCTTATAGCTGACTCTAGTGAGACTTTGTACTAGTTTTAACCTTGTACTGTATTTGTAATGTTATTGAAATGGTTTAAGGTTCTCTGATATTGTTATGGAATGAATGTATTTTATATATGGGGAAAACATGTCTTTTTTAGGGTCCAGAGGGTGGAATATGCTGGTTTGAAAGGATTTATGTACCCTAGAAAAGCCATGTTTAATCCTAAACAATCTTGTGGGAACAACCATTTCTTCTAATCCCTATTCAGTACTATAGGTTGGAAACTTGATTAGGTTATCTCCACAGAGATGTGACTCAATCAGTTGTGGGTATTAAGCTTACTTAGATGGAGACGTGTCTCTACCCTTTCTATGTGGGTCTTGATTAGTTTACTGGAATCCTATGAAAATGAAACATTTTGGAGAGAGTTCCTTTTGAGAATGAGGAGAAAGCCACAGATCCACGACAGAATGATGAGAGAATCACTGAGTCCACCAGCCAGAGACCTTTGGAGATAAAGAAGGAGAATGCCACCAGGGAACTTCTTGAAGCAAGAGGGCTGAAGAGGAAGCTAGTAGACATTGCCATGCTTGCCAGGTGCTTTTCCAGTGGAGAGAGAAATCTTGAATCTCATTGGCCTATCTTGAGGGAAGGTAAACTTTTGTTGGTGCCTTAATTTGGACATTTTTATAGACTTGCTTTAATTGGGACATTTTGTTAGCCTTAGAACTGTAAACTAGCAACTAGTTAAATTCCCTCCCCCCCCTTTTTTTGGCATGGGCATGCACCAAGAATTGAATCCAGGTCTCTGGCATGGCAGGTGAGAACTCTGCCTGCTGAGCCATCATGGCCTGCCCTTAAATTCCCCTTTTTAAAAGCCATTCCATATCTGGTATATTGCACTCTGACAGCTAGCAAACTAGAACAGCATCTTTGCCCAGTTTGGGTATTAGAATGATATAGCTCCATAAAATGACTTAGGTTAGTATGTTTTTTTCTTAGTTTTTAAGAAAAATTTGAGCAGATTTGGTGGTAGTTCTTTTTGGAATGTTTGATAAAATCCCCCTTTGAAGCCATCTGGCCCTGGGCTTTTCTTTGTAAAAAGATTTTTGATGACTAATTTAATCTCTGTATTTGTAAATGGTTTGTTGATGTTTCTATTTCTTCTTGAGTCAGTGTAGCTTGCTCTTGTGTTTCTAGGAAGTTGTCCATTTCATCTAAGTTCTCTAGTTTGTTGGCATATAGTTGTTCATAGTTACCTTTTTTTTTTATTTCTTCAGGTTCCATGGTAATGACCCCCCTCTAATTTCTGATTTTGTTTTGTTTTGTTTTTACAAATTCTCTCTTTTTTTCTTTGTCAGCTTAGCTAGGAGTCCATCAATTTTGTTGATTCTCTCAAAAGACCAACTGGTTTTATTGATTCTTTCTATTGTTCTTCTATTCTCCAATTCATTTAATTCAGCTTTAATCTTTCCTATTTCCTTTCTTCTATTTGCTTTGGGATTAGTTTACTGTCCTCTAATTGCGCCTATGAGAAGTTAAGTCCTCAATTTTTGCTCTTTCTTCTTTTTTAATATGGCATTTAGAGTAAAAAAAAAAAAACCCTCTCAGCACTGCCTTTGCTGCATCCCATAAGTTCTGATATATCATATTTTCATTTGTCTTCAGATAATTACTGATTGCTGTATCAACTTCTTTGAACACAGGAGTGTGTTATTTAATCTCCATACATTTGTGAAAGTTCTGGTTCTTTGGTGGTTATTGATTTCCAGCTTCATTCTTTGTGATCAGAGAAGGTGCTTTGAATAATTTCAATCACTTTAAATTTATAAAGACCAGTTTTGTGTCCCAGCATATGCTCTATCCTGGAATATTTTCCATGAGTACTAGAGAACAATATATATCCTCGTGTTTTGGGAGGTAACCAGGTATATATGTCTGTTAGATCTAACTCATTTATCAGATTGTTTAAGTTCTCCATTTTCTTGTTGATCCTCTGTCTAGTTGTTCCATCTATAGTGGAAAGTGGGGCATTGAAGTCTCCCACTATTACTGTTGAAATGTCTATTGCTCCCTTTGGTTTTACCATTGTTTTCCTCGTGTACTTTTGATTACCTTGATTGAGAGCATACTCATTTATGATTTCTATTTATTCTTGGTGAATAGTCCCTTTTCTTAATATGTACTGTCCTTCTTTATCTCTGATGATATCTTTACATTTAAAGTCTATTTTGCCTCATATGAGTACAGCTACTCCTGCTTTCTTTTGGTTATAACTTGCATGGAACATCTTTTTCCATCCTTTCACTTTAAATCTATTTGTATCTTTGGATCTAAGATGAGTCTTTTAAAATCAGCATATAGCTGGATTGTATTTCTTAGTTCATTCTGCAAATGTGTATCTTTTAAGTGGTGAATTTAGTCCATTAACATTCACATTTATTACTGTAAAGGTATTTCTTAAATTTGCCATCTTATCCTTTGGATTTTATTTGTCATTCTATATATTCTTTTCCCTCTTTCCCTTTTAATGTTTGTATTACTCTTACTCATACTCTTGAGTTCTGTGCACTCCTCCAAACCTCCTTCTCCTGACTCTTTTTTCAGCCAGCAGAATTCCCTATGGTATTTCTTGTAGGTCCAGTTTCTGTTGACAAATTCTCTCAGCATTTGTTTGTCTGTGAAAATTATATTCTCACCTTCATTTCAGAAGGGCAGTGTGGCTGGGTAGAGAATTTTTGGCTGGAAGTCTTTCTCTTTCAGGATCTTATATACATCATATTATTGCCTTCTTGCCTCCATGGTGCCTGTTCATTAAAGTCTGAACTCAGTCTTATGTGGTTTCTCTTGTATATAGTAGATCACTTTTCTCTTGCTGCCTTCAGGATGTTCTGCTTCTCTTCAACATTTGATGGACTGATTAGTATGTGTCTTGAAGTGGGCCTATTTGGATTTAGTCTATTTGGGGTTCATTGGGATTCTTGATTTGCATCTTTATGTCTTTTGTAAGGGTTGGAAAGTTTCCTCCATTATCTTCTCAACTAATCTTCCTATCCTTTCACTCTTCTATTCTTCTGGAACATCAGAAATTCTTACACATATGTGCTTCATTTTGTCCATCATTTCCCTGAGAGCCAATTCAATTTTTTCCACCTTTTTTGCTATTTGTTCTTTTGTGTGTTCAAAATCAATTGTCCTGTCCCCTGGTTCACTTATTCTTTCCTTTGCCTCTTCAAATCTGCTATTGTGTGTCTCTAGTATATTTTTCATGCTGGGATGGTGTAAGTAGAGCATGGGTGAGTATGGGCAGGGTGCTGTACTACAGCATCTTTAATTGCTGTGATACCTGCTATTTTTCTAGTTATTCTTTCTAATTCTTTTTTACACTCTGCTAGTGTCTTATTGGTCTCCTTTATGTCATTGGTCTCCTTTATGTCATTAGAATTTATTTGTAGATTTGCCTGAACATCTTTGATTAGTTGTTCCAAAGACTGTGACTCCTTTGGTGTTTTAGTTTGGTCATCTGGCTGAGCTATATCTGTCTCATTTTCATAGCTTCATGACTTCCTGTTGCCCTTGAGGCATGTGATTATTGTTAGGGTTACTTTGAAAGCTGATTTCCTTAAGTAGTCTAAACTTTTATATTAGCACTACAGGCATGTAGCCATACACAGGGCTTGGGGTAGGGCACAGAAGTGCTGTGGTGGGTTGTGATGCACAGCTAGGCATGGGGTGGGAGTGTTATACCAGTGCCCAATAGCATGGGGTGTGGGATGCAGAGTTTTGGGTGTGTGGGTAGGCCAGAGGCAATGGGGGTAGGGTGCAGCTTAGGCATGCCTCAGAGTGCTGGGGCAGGGCATAGCATGAGGTACCCAGAGGCAGGACATGGCAAGAGGCAGATGGGGGGCTATGGGTGGGCAGGGTGCGGGTGCATGCTTAGACCATGAAGTCATGGGTATCTGGGCACAGAAGCTGGGGTGCAGGGGTCAGAGGGCTTGCATGCGTGCGGACAGAGGTTGGGGATGCTGGGGTGGTACAGGTAGAGCATGAGTGAGTACGG
The DNA here is from genome assembly GCA_004026745.1 of Myrmecophaga tridactyla. Taxonomy (NCBI): domain Eukaryota; kingdom Metazoa; phylum Chordata; class Mammalia; order Pilosa; family Myrmecophagidae; genus Myrmecophaga; species Myrmecophaga tridactyla. The sequence continues at coordinate 24,669 of PVIY010004812.1, read as the reverse complement.
GTAAGGTGCAGATGTGCTGGGAACAGGGGCCAAGGCTGGGACATAGACAAGGGCATAAGTGGGCATGGGGCACAGGTGTGCAGGTTGCAGGTGGAGTGGGTGGAGGTAGGGGGTTGGAGTGCTTGTGCCTGGGTCGTGTGGGGGCCAGGGGGCTGATGTGCACATGTGCACATGCTGGGAGCACAGCACAGGAAGAATGGGAGCGGGATCTGCCCATACACGGACAGGGCCAAGGTGAGGGTTTTATTACCTACTTTCATAAATGTTTTACCTTATAGTAATTCTAGATTAAATACTCAAAATTTCAGGCATTGTTTACATAAAATATATCCAGATTCTAGCCCACATCCACTAGTCCTCATTGAAAATTAGGAAAACATTATTGGAGGTTTCTTAGCTTCTTTATTGTATGAAGATTATTTCTAAACAATATTCCATGTTAATAAAGTTGGATAATATATTTAAAGCCTAAAACAATTTTTAAAAGTTTTATTAATAATTAATAATAGTAATAACAGTTAAGAATATGTCAAAACTGAAAATATTTCCCTCTTCAAAAAGGGAAATTCATATTTTCTAGGGGGCTAATACAAAAACACTTATTTTTCTTTGATTTTTATATTCCTATGCTTATAATTTTTATATTCCTATGCTTATGATTTTTGAAAACTTAATTGTGGTGGTTCAGTAGCAAAATCACCAGTAAATATTTGTTAAAAAATCTTTGCAAAAAAGAGTGTAAAATTGTAAAAGTACTTGGTGGTGGGGAAAGCTGTTCTAAATGGAAAAGGAAGAGAAGTCATACAAATTTTTTTCTCAAAAAGTGAACCTTACTTTTCAAAGGACACAGAGTTCAATGAAAATAGTAAAAGCACAGAGAAGCACGAATGGCGCAGAATAAAGGGAAAGAGTTTTGTAAATCAACTAATTTTCTTTTCAAATGGAAACAAATTTATTTCATTTAAGGTTCTCAGGTGCCTTTATTCTACTGGTATTTGTTTTTCCAGCTCATTAAATTTCTGAATGATTAATCTTTGCTCTCTAAGGAAAGAGAATGAGATTATTTGGTGAAGTGTGGGAGAGCTGAACCCTTAGGACACAGCTTAATCCAACAAGAGGAAACTCAGTGCTAAGGTTATCATGACATTCTTAATAACAAAAACAATCATAATATTTCTCACTTATTTTTAGTATACTGTAACATAGAATGAGAAGTTTAATTTTCTACTTGTCTGGATTACTTTTTATTTCTTTCAATATTATATGCTCTATGACTTATTTTGGAATTGGAAAACCAATGCAAACTTCTCTATGAAAATACTGCAGAATTAAGATAATGTGTTATAATTATACTTCATTTGTAGAGAAAAAAAAATCAAGATGTTAGGCTTTCCCCAAGGGACCTGTTCAGGTAATTGAGGCTTGCATCTATAAGTGCCATATAAAAATATAATATTTTATTGCTATAATTAATTTTACTTTTATAATTAATTAATTTTACATATTTAACATTCCTTCTTTGGGAAGTCATAATGAACAGTTTTATAATGTATTGAATCATCTATCTCCTATAGATAGAGCACACTTATTCCTAGTCATTTTCTTGGTGCTGAGATTATAAGGATATGCAATAATGAAGAAATCTTCAGCTAAATGTTAATTTAACTGGCATTTTCAGAGTGTTCAGCTCAGAGTACTTTTATCTTTTGTTGCTCAAGTAATTCTCCACAGACAGCAAAAACTTGAAGATCTTTTATCTTTCACATACACACACACACATAAAAACACAAACACAGCACAATATAGAAACACCCTAAGTTGCTTTTCTTGCTTCCTATTTTCTGGACTCCACAATGATCACCACCAGTTCCCTAAGCCTCATAAAGAGTATACAGTATATATCTATGCAAAACTTTCTACCTAAAATGTTTGCAGCTCAAGCAAGGATTCTTCTAAATTGTTAATACCAAAAAGAATATCAGTTCCTTGGAATTTGTGCTAGGCTGAATTAAAAAAAAATTACTGTGAGAAACTGAATCAATTTACTCATTTGGTAATCTCCAAAATCCAGGATATAGGGATAGGTGATATTCAAGATATTTACAAGTGATGTGACATCAGATTAATCGCATCTCAATGAGTCACTGGCCATTCGGAATGGATATTGACTGGAAGTGACTAGAGACTGACCTGAAGATAAGTATCCTCGTTTTATATACGAGAAAATGGAAGCATAGGGAGATTATTTATTTTGCCCAAAGTCAAAGAGCTGGCAAGTGGTAGAGCAGGAATTCAAATGAAGCAGTCTTATTCCAGAGCCTGTACTATAAATTCTCACATTAGGTCTTTATTTATCCTTCTAGTCCTGGTCCATAAAAACAGGGACAAGAGTTGGCCCTGGGCCAAATACAAGCTTTTCCTTTCTACATTATTTTTATTGCCTGGTAGTGCCAATTTTAACTAAAGAAATTGACTTAAAGAGCATATAGAAAAAATCAAGCATATAGAATAATTGATTATGCAATTTATTGCTTGTACAGTACAAATTGATCTTCTGAATTACTGAAATATACAGAGATGCTTAAAGTGTAAAATTATATAAATACACAAAATCCGTACTGCCATATTTTTTATTTCTTCTGCTTTCTTTCTATAAAAAGCTTATTTATAGATATTCAACAACCAGAAACAAAACTGAGTGCATTACAGTTATCCTTTCCCACATCCTTCAGGCCAAGAGTAGAAAGTTTCTCATGTGTGGGGTCCTTCAGGCTTGTAGGTCCATTTCATTCAGAAATGAGTGCACTTCTGGGATGAGAGTTAAAGAGTTTAATTTCATCCATCAGATCTTTGCTGGGCCACCAAAGTGCATTTTTATATGTTCAAGGAAAACATTGAAAGACATGTTGAGACTCAATAATGTCACTGGGACATTTTAAAAAATACCATTCACGTTGATGCTAGCTTTCTGACTTGCTATGGGTGACTTATACTTTTTGATTTATTTATGTCCCATTTTTTGATACTTGACACTTAGTATTGTAATTGTCAGCAAAGTTTCAATTAGCTGAAGTACTGGGCATGCAATAATCTGAGAGCTCAAATAAGTGCTTTAAAACTTTGTCAATCGAAAAGCTATTTTGAGAAATTGTTCACAGGACATCTCAAAATACTTTTAGGTCTTTGGCAAACTTCTAGATGCTTTAAAATTTATAATTGTTGATTGGGCTTCTTTATGTGACTCTATTTCATAAATTCTAGACTATTTTCTGTCTTACCCTTAAGGGACATTATTCCTTTATCTATTTTTTAAGCCTCATAAAACTTGAACCAGGTAGAGTGTGTTAAGAAACTAATTTTCAGAATCTGAATTTCTTTACTTCTATAATGACTATTTTTAAATATTTCAAAAGTTTATTCTTTGAATGATCTCATTTATTCAAGATAAGACAAAATAGATGCCATGCTACACTTGATCTAATGCCTCCTAAATTTCTACATGGTCTTTAGGATCTTACTCTTTCTCTTGACCTTTACTTTACAGAAATGACTAAGAGCCTGTGCTCTTTCAATTATTATACCAGATGAATGCAAAATATTTTACTATGGATTGTAATAAAGTATTAGAGAGTTTTAGAATTGGGAAGAACCTTGGAAATTATCTAGTCAAGAGCTTTTGGTCAGTATGTCTTGGCAGGATACATCTGATTTCTGTGCTTAAGTTGTAGATATGCCTGAAATACTGACTTCCTCTAATTTTAGCATGGCAGGGTACTTGAAGAGGGGCTCTAGGCTTGGCCTCTCATATAGATAACTGACTTTTCAGTATGTGCAAATATTAATATTTTCTGTGTGTGTGATGAGTGGTCAAAGACTGGGAAGCAATGGCTAGATAATATTCTATTTATGCAGTGGTGAGTCTCCACCATTCTTTTTATTTTTTGTAGAGCTCTTTTGTACATCTATCATTGGATGCATTGATTGATATAGATCATTCTGAATGTGGTTGCAATTTAACATTTTATGCAAATGTATTTACTTTTAATTTTAGTAAAATACATGTAACATAAAAGTTGAAATCAAACATTTTTAAAGGTACAATTCAGTGACATCAGTTGCATTAACAATGTTGTGGGCCCATCACCATTAAGTATTTCCAATATTTTTTTCATTATCACAGAAGATCTTCATCCTCCCTTCCCTCTCAGTCCCTAGTCATCTCTAATTTTATTTCTGTCTCTATGAATTTCCCTATTGTAGTTATTTCATATAAGTGGAATCAAACACTTTGCTCTTTCGTATCTAGCATATTTCACTAAGCATAATATTTTCAAAGTCCATCCAGGTTGTAGCATGTTTCAGAACTTCATTCCTTTTTGTGGCTCAATAATATTCCATTGTGTGTACACACACACATACACACACACTTGTCATGGTTTTTTTTTTTTTTTTTTTGCATTGGAAGGCATCGGGAATCAAACCCAGGTCTCTGGCATGGCAGGCAAGAATTCTGCCATTGAACCACCATCACACTCCCCCCTTTTAATATGCTTTTGAATTCAATTTCTTAGTATTTTGTTAAGGATTTTTTCATTTATGTTCATAAGGGATGTTTTTCTGTACTTTTCTTGTAGTATCTTTGTTTGGTTTTATTATCAGGGCAGTTATGGACTCCAGGAAAGAACTAGGAAGTGCTCACTCCACTTCAATGTTGGAAAATTAAGAAATAGTACTGTCAATTCTTCCTTAATTGTTTGGTGACATTTACCAGTGAATCCATCTGCTCCTAGGCTTTTCTTTATTGGGAGGTTTTTGATTACTGATTCAATTTCCTTACTTGATATGGGACAATTTAGATTTTTTATTTTGTTTTTTCTTAAGTCAGTTTTGGTAGTTTGGTAATTTGTGTGTTTCTAGGAATTTGTCCATTTCATATGGTTACCCGACAGTTGTAAATAGTACTCACATAGTCCTTTTTATTTCTGTGAAATTGGTAATAATGGCTCCCATTTTGTTTTTATTTTTTTTAATTTGACCCTTCCTCTCTTATTTTCTTAGTCATTCTAGCTAAAGTTTTCTCATTTGTTGATCTTTTCAAAGCCAACTTTTGGTTTCGTTGATTTCTTCTATCACTTATCTATTCTCAATGCCCATTTAATTTTGATTCCTTGATACTTATTCTACTTTCCCCTCTTTCTAAACAATTGGATATCTGTCACATTCTTATCCTTTGGCATAGTTGTTTTGGATTATCCCCAATCTTATCTCTTGTGTTGAATTCTTGATGGCTTTCTGGCAATCAGATAACCAAGTACTTGTAGTTATTGTAACAGGCCCAGGGTGGGTATTCAAACAAAGTCCTCCAATTAGGATGAATATGGGGAATTCTAATGGACATGCTGGTGCACAGAATTCTCAGACTATCTGTCTAAAAATGTCCAAAGCCAAGTGTGTTATCATTTTGGAGTACAGCCTGAGTAGCAGAAGACAGCGAAAGCAATAGAAGGAATATAAAACTTGATCCTTGAAATCGTGAACTTGTAAATAAAGCCATAGTATAAAACCAGTCATATCTTGTACTTTTCAGTTATTGGTATTGATAAATTTCTTTTTCACTAATTCAGTTAGTTTTACATTTTGATTCCTTGTAGCCAAAATGTATGAAAGTATTTGATTTTCATTTCCTACTATTTAAAAGAAACTTTTCTTTTTTTTATCAAAAAAAAAAAAGCTCTGGTAGGAATAATGGCAGGTGAAGTGATTAAGGATTGGTTTTAAAATAGTATTGTATCAATATTCTTAGGAAAAGGGGTCTTGTTCTCTGAAATAGTCACACTTACTGAGAAGTCCAGGTGAGAAACTGTATAATCTAAGACTCTTATATGTACTCTAGATCCAGCAAAGAATTATTTTATATAGTTTATATTGCCTAACAGGCTTAGAGCCAGAGTAAGCCATTAATGTATTTCCTATAATAATCAAATCTGACTAATATCTTTTTTTTTTTTAATTTGCATATGGGCAGGAGGCACCAGGGATCGAACTCCAGACCACCAGCACGGCAGGTTGGAGCTCTGCCTGCTGAGCCATGGCAGCCGCCCTAAATCTGACTAATATCTTAAAACAGTAAGTGAGGGAAGGTAGATTTTAGACGTTCCTGCCAATATCAGGAAGGATCCGAGAACAAAGATCAAGAGAGAACTAAACTCAAAGACCACTATAGAGGTAGTTTCAGTGATCTGACTTGTTAACTATCACATTAGAGACCTTTGAAGTTATATCATGATGAGGAAGGATGACAGAATGTCACTCCAAGCACAGAGAGGAAGGGCAAAAAGGGAAGAGAAGACCAGGGGTTTTCTAGGCTCTTTTATTCCCTTTAGCCAAGAGATAGAAGAGAGTTTCAGTAATTAGAGGATTAAAAAAAATTCTAATTTTTCGGTTGAAAGGTGGTTTCAATAAATGAGAACATACCATGATGACTGTGTATTCAGAAATAGCTTTGTATATGGAAAATAGAAGGAAGATTATCAGGATGTGTGATGAGCATGTTTGTATATATTAGGATGGTGACAAGGGGGGAAAAAAACAGTGTAAGATGGAAATGTTCCAGACACAGGATGAGAGTGGAGGGGAAAGTAATTAAAAAGAAAAAATATCAAGAAGAGGCAGGAGTAGATGTGGTCCAGGCCACAGTTGGAGGAGTTTTTTGAAAAAACAAAATAATAGTTTTCTTTTCCTCTAAGGCAGTAGTTAGGTTTAAGTGTTGAAAAACATACTTTTGCTTAAATAAGATTTTTATTTTAAAACAGTTTTAAATTTGCAGAAAAAATTGTGAAGATAATACAAAGAGTTTCCATATTCCCCACAACAATTTTCCTCTATTATTAACATTTTATGACTGGTATCGTACATTTGTTACAATTAATGAACCAATATTATTACTTTATTCTTTTTTTTAGAATTTCCTTAGTTTTTCCCTAATGTCCTTTTTCTGTTCTAAAATCCCATTGAAAAATCCACATTACATTTACTTGTCATATCTTCTTGTTCCCCTCTCAACTTTCCTTACTTTTGATGGTCTTGCAAGTTTTGAGTACTAATGGTCAGGTGTGCTGTTTTGAAACTGTTAGGTACTCTAGAAAAGCCATGCTATTTTAATCATAATCCAGTTTTATGGGGGCAGACCTATTGTTTAGGGTGGAATCTTTTGATTAGCTTGTTTCCACTGAGATGTGACATACCCAAATGTGGGTGCAAACTTTTGATTTGAGTTTTTCCATGGTAGTGTGGCCCCACCCATTGAAGGTGGATCTTGATTAGTTTTCTGGAGTCCTTTAAAAGGGGAAACATTTCAGAGCTGACACAGGTACAGACATTTGTAGATTCAGGCAGAAGAAGCCTGGGTGCTGAGCAGGGACTCATAGAAATGGACAGAACCTTAAAGAGAAATCTCTGGCCCTGGAAGATGCTAAGCTAAGTGATGAAACCCAGAGTTTTGCCCTGGAGCAGCTAAGTGAGGGTACACCAGTGCTTAGAAATGAAGCTACTGGAATCAGAAGCTGGAAGCAACAGAAGCAGGAACAAGGACCAACAGAGACCAGCCATCTTCCCATGTGACAGACATTGGCTTTTCTTTTGAGTCAAGGTATCTTTCTCTGGATGCCTTTGTTTGGATATTTTTTAAGGCCTTAGAACTGTAAATTCATAACTTAATAAATCCCCATTATAAAAGCTGACCCATTCCTGATATATTACATTCTGGCATATTTAACAAACCAAAACATCAGAGATCCTCAATTGGGATCTGTCTGATGCTTTTCTTATAATAAGATTTCCCTGGACTGCTCAGGAAGTGTGGCTGGGTTTTGAGAAGAAAGATCATAGTGGTCAAGTGCCATTCTGGTAATTTCATATCAAGAATATAAACTATTAATATGACACAATATGTTGATAATTTCTTAACATTGACCCTACCTGACTGAGGTAGGATTTTTTGGGTTTCTGTACTATAAAGTTAGTATTTTTTTTCCTCTTCCCATATTGTATCCTTTGGAAGGAAGTTACTCATTGTGTATAGCCATATTTATTGAGTAGTGGCAAGCATGTTCTGAAATCTGCTTTTTCTGAAATGAATATAGCTATCCAGCTTTCTTTTGACTAGTACTAGCCTGGCATATCTTTCTCCATCTCTTGGCCTTAATGTTTAAAGTGGGTTTATTTTAAACAAGATGTAGTAGCAATGTATGGTTGGGTCTTGTTTGTCTACTCTGATAATCTGTCTTTTATTTGGAATATTTAGACCAAAGTTAAAGTGATTATTGACATAGTTGGATTCATAACTACCAGTTTGTTTGAAACTTTTTCTATTCATTGCTTATGTTCATTGCTTCTTTTCCCCATGTTTTGCTTTCTCGAGTTTGAATTGAGCATATTATATGATTCTATTTTTTTCCCTCTCTTAACCTATCATTATAATTACTTATTTAGTGATTTTCCTATGTTTTCAATATACATTTTAAACTAATTTAAATTCATCTTCACATAGCACTGTCCTGCTTCATGTGCAGGGCATCCGCAATGACACAGACACACAAGGAGAATGGTAGGTGATGGGGTAGAGATTGCAGTGATAGATATGGCTGCTGGCCAAGAAACACCAAGGATTGCTGGCAACTACCTACAGCTGGAAAAAGAAAGGAAGGATTCTCCCCTACAGGCTTTAGGGGACCTGCTAGGTTTGAATTTCTAGTTGCCAAGACTGTGAAGGAATAAATACCTGTGTTTTGTTTGTAAGCCAACCGTTTATTGGTAATTGGTTACAGTAGCCCTATTTGCCAATTTTAAGGTATTGTGTATCCCAGAAAAGCCATGGTTTAATTCTGACTCAATCTTGTGGAGGCAGCCATTTCTTTTAATCCTGATTTAATACCGTAGGTTGGAAACTTTCATTAGATTATCTTCATGGAGATGTGACACACCCAATTGTGGGTATAATATTTAAAATTATATGGAGTTGTGACTCCATCTATTTCAGTTGGTCTTGAATAGTTTAGTGGAATTCTTTAAAACAGAAACATTTTGGAGAGAGTCAAAAATGACAGAACCTCAGAGCTGACAGAAACTTCACAGCAGAGCTGACACAGATGCGGACATGTGGAGAACAGAAACATGGATGTTTGGAGATGCTTGAAGGTCAGCAGATGTCACCATGAGATGTGAAGCAAGCCAGAATGTGGGGAGAGTCAAAGGAAGCCAGGAGATGAAAAACAGCCCCAGAGAAGCAAAGTGAGAAACCTCCATAGGAACAGAGACTGAAAGCAGCGGAGTCCAGGAGCAAGGGACCAGCAGATGCCAGCCACGTGACTACCCAGCTGCAGAGGTGTTCCTGACCCATTGGCCTTTCTTGAATGAAGGTAACTTCTTGTTGGTGCCTTAATTTGGACACTGCCACTTCATTAGAACTGTAAACTTGTAACTTATTAAATTCCCCTTTATAAAAGCCATTCCATTTCTGATGTACTGCATTCCCGCAGCTTTCAAATGAATACATCCTCAGAAACAAATATACCTACCTATAGGTTATGATCACCCAATACATTGTTGCTAATATTACTTTAAACAAGAAACTGTTTTTAAACCAATTATGAATATGAAAAATTACTTTATTTTTAACTCCATTTATTCATTCTTGACAATCTTTTCATTGTTTAATGTACGGATGGAAATTTAAGAGAGTTTGTACCTGATATTACCTCTTCTAAGCAAGAGTCAGACTCATTAAAAAATTACAAAGATAGCAATCAAGAGTGGGTTTAAGCATACTGTCCAGACTTCTGTGAGAAAGGAGCAAAAGAATTGACTAGAGCAGGGAAATAGTAGCAGTCGGTCAGGAAGCATGCCTCCTAAGCTGCAAATAAGGTGACAACCATGACTCAAAATACCTCTTGATTTCTTACTAGACAAGAAAAATAACTTACCACAGTGCCTTAGATATAATCAATGTGTGCATCCCCTTTAAATTTGTGCTAGTGAACTCAGTAATATTTCTTGGACAAAAAAGACATCAAGCCTGTGGGATGTTTGAGAATGCTAATAACTCAATTTTCCTCTCCTCTAGATACTAAACACTAAAGAATAGTCACAAGAGGATCAAAGCACACTATCAGTTCCTTCCTGATCTAGCAAACTGAATAATACCTCTCAAATCAGGATCCTTATGTTGGAAAATGCAAATTGTACAGAGACCAAAATTAGTCTTCCTAATAACTGACTCAGAAGTCTTTATTTACTCATCTGTCTATAATAAGATTTGATTTTGACAGTGGTAGAATTCTTGCCTGCCATATAGGAGACCGAGGTTCGATTCTTGACCCATGCATTTCCCAAAAAGCAAACAAAAAACAAAAACAAACAAAAATTCAACAAATGGTACTTCAATAATGGGATACTCACATGGAAAAATAATGAAATGTGACCCCGCCATACAGCATAGAAAGCTAAAAGAAAAAAAAAGAAAAGGACCTAAATTCCTCACTGAGCCTATTACGTGGAAGATCATTACCTTTTAAAAAAATGGCTTTACTAAGAAAAGTATAGAAGTAAAGCATCTATTTGTCATTCTTGTTAGCCTCTCAGCATCTAAACATAGCCCCTATGTTCTGGGACTCCTACATGTTATAAGACAAAGCATGACTCAATCAGAGAATTTTATAGTTACTTTGATAGCCTCTGCTGTTGAATGAGCAACTGACCAAAGCCCTTCCCATCACATGTACGCACTCCCAAATTTAAAATCATCTAATTATGCAAAATAAAAGAAGATATGGTACTGAATTTTAAAATTTTATTTCATGGCAGTTCTTTTTCTAGAGGAATCAATGGTAGCCTTTATTGCGGCAGCCTCCAGTACTCAATGATGGTGCTACAGCGGTTAACTTGTGGTGCCCGAACATTGAAAGTGGCCTCACTAGACCACATTGATTGTAGATGCTGTTCTTGGCAATGGACTCTCAAAACCAGTTTCCTTAAGATGCAAAGCAATTCTCAGACCCTCCTGATATCCCTTAATAGATTTCTTTCTATTTAAGTCACTTTCTATTGCTTGAATCAAGTACCCTGATTGTACAGAAAATATCACTCAGATTACCTGCAGACAGCATGAGTATTCTATGATTGATTTTTTGGAAAATGCAGCTATTCTTGAGGGATAGATCTCTGGAAGTACTGGCAATTAGTGGATATAAACTAATCCTATTATCACTTCCAGTCAATTAGAATAAAATACCCACTGGATGGAAAGCTTAGAGGCAGGCAGGAGCTGTTGCCATAAAAGAAAGATCATGAGAAAGTTCAATACTTTGGAGGATCCCACACTCCCCAAATATATGGAGAGCTAGAGTTTAAAATTGATTGAAGTCATAAAATGAGATGCAGAAATTTTACATTACTGTTAAAATTGTTGTTGTTGAAGTCACAACAAAAAGTTCTTATGCAGCCTAAAATCTGTGCATTGTTGAATTTGAAAATTGACAGAGTCTCCAGGTCACTTACATGAAATATTCAGATTGATTGGCAAGTTAGGAGAAACAGACATAGAAATAAACATAGGGATTTTTGATAATTTAAGTACTCCAAACCTTCAAACTCCACTGAACTTCACTTAGAATCTGAAATAGCACTTCTTTCTTTATTTGATAAAGTTTTCACTTCCCAGTTTGAAGGGGCTGCTATTTCGAAAGAAGGGCCAATTCTCTTCTAACTAAAACTCACCATCCTCTATTATCTCCATCTGATTAAAATAAAGTTACATTTGTGCTAGATGAAGGAAGGGAAGGGATAATTTCAAAGTTGAGCCCTGAACAAGATAGTTTACACTTCAAAATGCAAAGTAAATTTTGATAAATTATATAAAAATTAAAATCTTGAGAAAACATAAGGAAATTTAAGCTGAGGATGTCCAAGCAAGTATGGAAATGCACAATTTTAGACCAAACTTAATTTTTCAACTTTGGATTTCTATCAGATATGCTATATTCAATGTGCTAACAGTTAACAGCTGGAAGAAGATAGACTTCTTCCATTAGGATGATTGATGGAAGCCTGGATCTATGGTAGATAAAGTTAAAATTAAGTCAGGCAGCCAAAAATTCCTTGGCAAATGTAGAGGAAGGAATTAAAAGATTTAGGTAAGAATGTTTTAGTGCATCTGTCAAGTGCACTCTCTCTATATCATTTTAGAACTTTGTTGCAAGAGTCCATATTCCTTTTGTTATTCCTTCTAACAAAACACTGTGAAACAGATTGTTGTATAGATATGCTACATCTCGGAAAACAGTGGTTGATCTCTATAGCAAGGGAGGAGGGTGAAAGATGCTTTAAGTGGGTTCTCTGGCTTGTAAAGATATGCCATGTTTACACTGAGGAAAAAGCTAAGTGATGACATTTCAGTGCTGGAAGATTGGTGAGCATGGTTTCTAAAATTGAAGTAGGATTAAATTATAAATCAGCATAGTTTCACCTACAGAAGCCTTTGGTCCTGGGGTCCTAGTGCTGATAAAGATAGGCAGCCCATTACTATTAAGTTTTGAATTGTAAAAAGAAAACCTGAAATTTGAAAAATTAGAACTACCTGGAGCAATTACAAAAAAATTACAACCAGCAACCCAATTTCCAGATACATCAGTTCACAACTTAGTACACTTTGAATAAAGTAAAGCCCAATAATTTTTTAGGTAGATCCCCCAAATAGGACGATAGGTGTATCACATGAACCTCTTCCTCAGAAGTGCCAAAAGGCACCTCTGAGAAACAACTGCACTTGGTAAAAGAAGATATTCAGATCCCTCTAGAGGTTGTTGGATACCAGATATGAGCCAAGACTAAACCTTGAACCACTGTGGTTTGGCAGTCATAGTGGGTGCATATGGGGCTAATTAATATAATTTTAATCTGAGTCTACATGAAAATGGTCCCAGTGGGAACCCTGATGCTTTCCCATAATTATTTTACAATTTATTGGTTTATGAATAATGCAAAAATATATCAATATATCTATATATTTTCTCTGTATCTCTCTATCTATCTTGTCTATCTATCATCTATCCAACAAATGTGAGAAAAAAGAAGACCTCTCTTCACAACCTGACCCATGAAATGTGAGTTGCTGTGTAAGAAGGAAAAAGCAGAAGGTCTAATATGCCCCCTGACCAAAGATGCAGTGTTATAATCCTGGAGAAATCACAGATATCTATCTAGGACATGAAGTTGTAGTGATGGAATTTCATCTCTTTGCCAAGTGAAAAAGGCAGAAGCATATTAACATAAACTTAATCTAGTGGTTACTTCATCTTCAATTACTTTTTTATAAGTGTTCTCTGTACTAAAAGCTAGTCAACCCAGCTCAGTGAACCTAGCATATAGTTACAGATCTGGTCAATTCCAAGTAAGAAAGAACATCAGATTGTTTTGACTTTTCAGGGTAAAGAGTACCCCTGTACCATCTTGACTTGTGGTGATACCGGTTATATCATCTTTCTGGCTCTGTGCCACAATTCCCTTCCCATTGTCCTAGACTTTCTCACCTTATTCGAGTGCATCATGCCAAAAGCATCTGCAGAGAGAAATAACAATGATACTTGATACTTGAGAAAACATAAGTTTGCCAGTGTGAGAACGTGATTTCACAAAAATAGGAACCAGAAATCTGAGTTCCTAGGGGTCTGATATACTGGGAAATGATGACACACAACTTATATATTAAAACACAGTTTTCTATACCAGATAATCCCATATTACCAAGAATAAGGACCAAGACTTCTTGGGGCTACTTAAAATTTGGAGGCAAGATATGCCATAATTGGATATTCTACTCCAGTTGATCCAAAAAGCTGTTTCCTTTGGATGGGGTTTGAAACAAGAAACTACATGAACCCAAGCTTCAGTTCAAGCTGGTTTGTCCACTTGGTTTTTATGATCCAACAAATTCAATGGTTTGACTAATCATCAGGTATTTGGAAACACAATATTTTGACTGGTGAGAAAAAAATTCAAGGATAGATGGGAGGATGATCTTCTTTGCCTGGGTCCAGAATGTGTGAATGTTTGCATTAAGTGAGGTTGTCTCACTTTAAGGAGATTCTGAATAATTGGATGGATTATATGATCCATCCTATAAATATCTGTCAATTTTCTTTTCCAAGCTGCCTAAGCATTTGCTTAATGAACTCATGAATAAAGTGTTGATGATCACTCAACTGGAAGTTATGCATGGGCTCAAAAATTAACTTTTTCTCTTAAAAGGAGATTACATTTTGATACGGGAATTTTTTCCCAGATAATTAAAGAGAAATAATTTTGCTGCTATCTATTGGTATAAGAAAGAATAGAAATGGAAACAATAGGATCTCCTTGGTTGCTGCCTTACAATATTGCCATACACAATAGCAAAAGGGTATGGAAAATTGCCAATATTCCAAGTAGTAAGGACAAACAGAATAACTGATCTCTCCCCACAGTAAAGCTCCACAACAAACTGACTTCATAGGCTGAAGAGAATTCATAATACAGTAATTGAAACTACTAGCTATAATGGAATCTGCTAGTAGTAGAAAAAAGTTAAAATATCTCTTCTTTTGAAAAGTTTTAAAAGCTACAAAGTTGCAATATATTTATCTTCTGTCATTTTTTCTTCCTTGCTATGCCAGAAATACATAGTTTTATAATTAACTTACTTTTCTTTTCTACTTTCTACTCCATAGTCATTTTATATATGGTGACTTGGCTAAACTTAATTTTTAATTTAGTACATAAATTGTAAATCTCTAAAGTAATCTTGATAGTCCCAGAGGGGGAAATAATTTCACTTCGATATCTTGGACTCCGTTATAAGGGAGATTAAGTTTAATGATATGAAAGCATTATTTTTAGAAATAGAGTGTTTTTTAATAACTGTGAAGGGTCGAGAGCTGTATCCCACTTGCATAATTAACACAATATATAGTATGGAAATATGAGACATCTGCACCAGGGAAAGGAGTATTATTGCAACTTCTAGTGATACAATGAGAGTCTATGGAAATTTTCTATGAGAGTGACAAGTTTCACCCGGTAGACTTGGGGAGGACAGCAATGAATTTTCTGTATTTCTATATGAGAGAGAGAGCCATTTTCTTCCTCCTTTTGAGATATGATCCTGAATCTTACCCTAACCTTTTTGGAAAAGGTGTCTCTCTAAGATTAACGTAATTTAGGTATCTCTAGCATTTATGCTAGCAATGTTGCTAAGGTCTGTTCCCCTTTAACAGTAAACACCTAAGGAGATAGTGACCCCGTCTTCCTGAACCTTGAGCATTTAACCTGGGGGCCTAGTCCCTGCTGGAATCACTTGGCCCTTCTGACTTGATATTTTCCTTTTGGATCAGAGCAATACACCAGACAAATGGCTACAAATGTAATCCTTCTGGTATGTGAAAAACAGAATGTTTTTAGGGGAAGTGAAAGCAAACCTTCTCCATCCTTTAGCATACATACTTCTATGGTTCAGGATGCTAGACTTGTTTTAAGGAGCAAGGAGAAATCCAAGGACAGTTTATTTCCTCCCATAGAGGTAGTGTGAATAATTGTGTTAGGAAATAGAAAGGGTTATATGGAAGTCGGCTTTTATTTTTCTTTCAAATCTTCCAAGATTTGAACTATAAACTACTCTCATGAGTTAGTATACTCCACCCATCTAAAGCTGAAACAGCTAACCATTTTTAGACAAGTCTTAACTTGTCTTCTGTTGACTCATTTCAGTGAGTGCATTAACAAGATCTACCTACCAAATGTATCTGTTAATCCTTATGACTGCAGGCCTTATAGAAAGAGGATATTCAATTCAAACACATTCAGTGAGTTCTCTGACTTCAGTAGAAGCCAGAAGTCAGACAAAGGCACAGGAGGAGATCAAGAACATCACCATGTAAGGGCGGACTGCCATCCACAGTATGCTACTGACTCCTGATTTTGAACTTCTATCTTTCAGAACCATGAGACAATAAATGCTCTTTGTTTCATACAATCTATTGTTTAACTGTGATAAACTAAAACAATGTTCAAGGAGAGTGATGCATGTAACATATCCTCAAATGGTAGGAGATGGATGACTAGAGAGATAGATGAACAGATAGATGATAAATGATAGAGGTAGAATGATATGGCAAATGTTGCAACGTTTTAAAACTTGGTGGATATTGGTATCTAGGTAGGGTTATGTTGGAGTTCTCTGTATCATTTCAAGTTAGAAAAACAATCCAGTCAAAAGTCTGCTAGCTAGAGTTGAATAGCTACTTCCTCTTTCTGGACACAGCAATGACAATAGTTTTATGGGCATCAGCCAGTGTGAAGTGGTAGTGGTGTTGGGAGTGTGGCTACAATTTTTGTGCTCAATGCGATGGCAATAGTATTTCCCTGTACTCATACTGCAATGCAATTTTGGATCATCATCCTGCTTGTAAAAGCCTTTGTCTTTGTTTGCTAGGGCTGCTATAACAACATACCACAGACTAGATGGCTTAAAGCATCGGAAATTTATTTTCTTACCATTCTGGGGGCTAAGAGACTAAAATCTATAAAGAGAATCCTCCCTTACCCCTTTTCATTTTCTGGTAGTTTTATAGTAATCACTGGATTCTAATATTTACCTCAATCAACACATGGTATTCTCTTCTGTGTCTCCATATTCACATGATGTTCTCCTCTCTGTGTATGTGTGTCCAAATTTCCTCTTCTTACAAAGAGACTGCACATTTTGGACTAGGGCCTTATCTAGTCCAGTTTGGTTTAACTTTAAATAATTCCATCTGAAATGACCTGTTTTCAAAGAAGGTTACATTTACAGGATTGGATGTTAGGACAAGGACATGTCTTCTTCAAGGACACATTTCAACCCATAACTACCTTGAAGTCTTTTTCTCCCTAGTTTTTATTCTGAGCTCCACCCGGGGTCATTTTATTCTATTTATGTTTGGCTTAAATTAGAATTTGGTTAGAGTTGGTTTCTGTTGTTTGCAAGTGAGAAAATTCACTGATAACAGACATGAAAACTAGGAATATAGGTTTCCAACCTCTTGAACAAAATGATATTGACTACATTAAAACAGGAAGCGGAGATCACACAGCTCTTTTGAACATCTATAAATCAGATAATGAAAAAGACATGTGGAGTATTTTTCCTTTGTTCATGGAGTATACTTAATACAAGATCTTTCCTAATTGCTTACTACTTTCCTGGAGAGTAATAAGTGAGGGAAGGAGAAATGGCTGAAGTCACTTTCACTGGCTAGGAGTATTGCGTGGGCTTCCTTATTTATGTGTCATAGTAGGAATGGGGCAAGAAGTGAAAAGAAGTTCCACTAACAAGTTCTCAGATATTGGGGCCAGAATATGCTAAATTACCAATCAGATTGTAAGTACCATGTATTTGTATATATTTTATTCAAGTATCATATTTAATTTGCATAAAATGTTTCTTCACATATTGTGAAACAAAACACCAATTAGCCTATACTATGGCAATTCAGATAGATCTGATATATTCTGTTTGTATCTGGATATTACCAATAACTAACTCTTCTAACTCAAGAATCTGAAGATTATTTGGATTTCTTCCTCAGTGGCTTCTCCACTCATTCAATTGTTATTTATGTTTGGGGTGTAACTCATGGATCCAAGTTTTCTTTGGGTGGTTTCACACATGGGTAATCAAAGACCAAGAATGAAGTCTTGTGGCATAGGTAAAGGCCATTCTTACCAGGGAATGGAGGTACTGTTAATGAAATAGTGTTCCTGTTTTCTGGTCACTAAAGACCGTACAATGGATTAGTTTAACAACAAGACCTTAACTTTGACCTTGACTAAGGTTAGAAGGCCTATTTCCTCCAGGGATCAGTATCTTCTGACCAGCAGACGATCTTTGGGGTTCCTTGGCTTTTCTGTCATTTGGCATTACACATGGCAGTGCCCTTTCCTTTCTCTTCCAGGTTTAATTGACTTTAAGTTTCTGTTAAAACTTAAAGGAAGAATTTAAGTGGCTCCTCCCTTTTGTGTACAATTTTTTTTTTTTGCTTCTAACGACTTCAGCCATTTTGGGTGCATGCCCATCCTCAACCAATTCGAACAACCCTGACTAATGACATCTTTAAATGTCCCTATTCATAAATGGGTTCATGCCAACAGAATCAGGGGGTGGCACCTGAACATGTCTTTTTGGAAGGGGGCATGATTCAGCCCCCCAAAAAAGTGAATCACATTTGCACATACTGATAAGTAACTTGATTGTTTCGGCTTTGAGTGCAGATTATATAAAATTTTTAATTTATGTGGATACTGGGTAAAAGGCAGTCATTTTTATATCCTATGGTATTTTAGGTTTTCAGATTATTTTTATAGTGTTCCTTGGGTAAATTCACACTTCTGACTAATCCTGGACCATTGGCTACTTTTCTCAAGGGTTGCTCACCATTCCAGCAAATCTAGAGCTTAAATATTTCAACTGAAAAACCAAAACTGTTTTCTTAGAGGGTATGGAGGGCTTGCTTAATCTTCAGAACATCCAAGAAGTATAGGGAAAATATTTGCCTTCTATTTTACTGATGCAACAAAGTGAAGAAAAAATATAATGGTAAAGTTTTGGTATTAGAACATCCATATTCTGCCTCCTTCCCATATCATTAATTCTAAATCTTTTAAAAGTATCTCTTCCCAATGTACATCATTGCAATAGGTATTAATTTCGGCAGTAGGTGTTCAGGTGTATATTACTTTTTTAAGCTATATAAAGCAAATAAACTATAATCTCCATGCTTTGTGCCTTTACAATATAAAACCATGATATTTGCTTTATTTTTTTCTTAATATATTCTTGGGTATAGGACAAAATCTATAAAGCTCATTTTGATTTCACTACATTGTAGGGAATTATTTTTTTCACATAAATTCTTCCTATGAGTGTGCATACAAAAATGCCTATCTGTGATTAATGAATTAAATCTTCTTAATTGTAAAGAAATCATTTATATGGTTATCATGGATATTAAAAAAATTAACAATCTATCTACACATGCAAATAAAATAAAACAGAATAAAATAACAGATAGGAGTCCTGACATACCTAAATTGCTTAAATATATTTTAGTGACTCTTTCAACATTAAGGAAATATAATAAACTCAAAATTATAAATTGTGCATGATATAGACTTATATTGTTAAAATAGCCACCAGACCAGTACTGCTGAATTAATCAGCCATTTTTATGGCCTTTTTCATGGTTGTTTACTTCTTTATTGAAAAGAATTGGAAGAGGCTGAAATGGCTTATCAATAATTTAACAGTGAACTTTGCCTTGTTGGTATATTTGTAGATGCACTGTGAGGCTAATTCTGCAATGGCTTGCATATTTATTTTGTACAGGAGCACCTATAGGAATTGATAATAACCTTCCTAGTAAATCTAGGCATATTAGATTTAGGCATGAAGCCAGTGGATTATTATTTAGACATGTCACATCATAATTGAGTGTCAAGCACTAGCAACAGAATGCACATATTATGGAAGACTATTAAAATTGAGTCATTTTTAAGTTACAAGTGAAACTAACTCAAATAATTTTAGATTTGATTTCTGAGAGTTTACTGACAAAACAAGTGAAGTCTGATGATCATAATTGTATCTTCCCTGAAGGTCAGAAAGAACTTTGTTATTAAAGTATTGAAGAGAATGTGTACCATGTAATTCATATGAGCCACACTTTTAAACATGTAGTACATGGATATGTATGTATTTGTATATATATGTGTGTGTATATAATATATATAGCATATATACATATATATATAGCAAAGCAACATATATATGTGACATGACATCAAATGATCAGTACCTTTCTGAACTTCTTTGTTATGTTCTGAACCATTGTTATGGTTAAGTTCACATGTCAAATTGGTTTGTTGACCAGTTGTTTGGTCAAGCAAGCACTGGCTTGATTGTTACTGAGAGGGTATTTCATGGATTTAAACCGTTAGTTCATTGATTACATCTATGGACAATTGCCATCTAAAATAAACAAAAGAGATTGCCTTCAGCAATGAGAGAAGTCACATCCAGTCAGTTGAAGGCCTTTAAACTGAGGACTGATGATTTCAGCAGTCAGAAAGAAGAATTTCTATCTCTATTTTGGCCAGCCATACTTTCTTGGGGGAATTCATCAACACCATCATTGGAGTTCCTAATATGCACTGTACCCTAAAAAAATTCAGATTTGCCAAACCCCATGGTTGTGTGATTCAGTTCCTGTAATAATCTGAAAATATTTACCTATGTATCCTGTTGGTTCTGTTTTTTTAGAAAACCCTGACTAATACAGAACGTTAAGGATGAGATTTCTTTTTGGTTGTGGTGTTTTTAGAATTAGTTCCCTAATCCAATTAAATCAAAACTAATAATGACTATATGTAATGATCAAGATGGCACTTTAGTCCATGGTATAAACTGGCTATAGTGATATGCAAAATATTACCACTGTATATGCTACTCAAAATGTTATAAGAGGCAAGGCTCTGGGTACCATTTTATTTGATATCCCAGCAGAGTTTCATGGAATTAATGACATGGGTTGATTGTTTTTAAATACACTGGATATAGTTGTTAAAGAAAGGGATTCACTCAAAGCTTCAAATTCCCAGCTCAAGCACTGTATGAAGGGCATGAGCGTTTCTATATGTGCTCTGAAAGAAATTCTTATTTCCTATAGCTGCAGACTGGAGATTTCTGAAAACCAGATTCAGAGTCTTACTGTGTGAATGGCCAAATTATAATGCAAATTGAATTTGCAACCTTGTGAGGTATCTGTGGCTAAAGTGAGAGCGTTGATTGGGAAGGAGTGGGATCCTAAAAATTGGAATGGTGACATATGGGCTGAAAATGACAACATTTCAGGATCTAGGGGACATTGAAACCATAGGTTCTGCTGAATCTTGTCCGATAAACCTATAACAGAATGCCCTGAGAATTTAGTCATCCTATGTCCACCTAGAGATATTAGCCCTGCTATACCTTACACATTTGTAACTGCCTTCCCTGAGGAAATAGCTTTCACACCTTTCTGAAGAGACTAACCTTGTTTCATGATAAAACTATAACGAATGCCCTGAGGAAAATGGCTTGCATGTCACTGCTAATTCTTCTCATGACCTACTCTGACCATTCATCTTTTCTTCTTAAAATATAACTAAACCAAAGTCCCAATGGTCCCTGAAAGGTGAAACTCAAAGTATGTGGCTCATAAGGAGGTACATTACACTCTGAAAAAAACTGCATGATTTTCCCTATTTATATAATTTATAATCAGGGGTATATGTGTGGTAATGGATAGTAAAGCTTGAGATAATAGTGGAAGGAATATAAAGTTAGATCACATTGAATTTGTTGACATGGGCCCACTAAGCAGAGATTCTGGATTCAGTTTCATATATTGAGGAGTTAGAGAGGGCTGTAACATTTGTTTGTGTGTAACATTTTACTGAAGCATAGATTAATAAGTACCCTCCATTTCTAGAAGTTGAAATTGTAGAACTGAGCTGGTATCATGTAGTTGAGGGGATCAAAAACCTTAAAAAGATCTTAAAAAGATTGAATGTTAGAGTGGATTTATCATGTAAGACCTGCTCACCCACCCAGGCCTATCCAGCGGACATAGCTTTCCCCAGGACTGTGAGGAACAAATGTGTTTGAGTAGGTCCATCATCCCTGAAGACTTATGTAGTTACTCTTCTCTGTAGGTCAGATATGACTGCATGAACTGCTACCACTAAACTTGGATTCTTAACACAATGGGGATAATCGGATCCCAGGTTCATAGTTGCCAATTGGGCTGGTTTGAAAGGATGTATGTCCCCTAGAAAAGCCATGTTTTAATCAAAATCCCATTTCATAAAGGCAGAATAATCCTTATTCAATAATGTATGTTTGGATCTGTAACTAGATCATCTCCCTGGAGATGTAACCCAATCAAGAGTGGTCGCTAAACTGGATTAGGTGATGACATGTGTCTTCCCATTTGGGTGGGTCTTGATAAATTTCTGGAGTCCTACAAAAGAGGAAACATTTTGAAGGATGAAGGCGATTCAGAGAGAGCAGAGTAGAATGACATAGTCATGAGAAGCAGAGTCCACCAGCCAGCAACCTTTAGAGATGAAGAAAGAAAATACCTCCCAGGGTACTTCATGAAACAGGAAGCCAGGAGAAGAAGCTAGCAGATGACACCACGCTTGCCATTTGCCTTTCCAGAGAGAAACTCTGACCGTGTTCACCTTGTGCTCTTCCACTTGAGAGAGAAACCCTGAACTTCATCGGCCTTCTTGAACCAAGGTATCTTTTCCTGGATGCCCTAGATTGGACTTTTCTATAGATTTGTTTAATTGGGACATTTTCTCAACCTTAGAACTGTAAACTAGCAACTTATTAAATTCCTCTTTTAAAAGCCATCTGTTTCTGATATATTGCATTCTGGCAGCTAGCAAACTCGAACACCAATGACAGCACTTAGTCACTGAAGACAAGATGGGCATGACTACTGTAATGAACAGCAGAGTCAAAGTAATAATTAGAATAGTCTAACTTGCAGAAACCTATAGCATTGGCTGGTTGATTATGGGGTACCTAGAAGTGAAACAGTTGGGTAGTCAACTAAATTCTTACTTGATCTACATAAATAAAAGAGTTTTAAGTCAAGTGACCAAAGGTGTAACTTGAATCACAAAACAACATCATGGGCCCCCAGTCAATTCCAGACCTGAGACAATTTACAGACCCAGAACTCCTTGAATGAAGGGAAGGTTGTATTCCTTTGGAGAAGGATCCTGTTCCATTGCCAAAAGTTTGTACTGTTAATTTTCCTCCCAACCTTCCCCAAAGGGGCCTACAGAGTTTTACCAGGGTGATAGCACTTTACGGGAAAGGAAATGATTAGATAATTAAAGGATTACTAGACACTGGGTCAGAAGTGAATTAATTCCAGGAGACCCCAGCATCACAGTATGAATTATAGATGTCTTATGGTGGTCAGGTGATCACTGGAATTGTAGCTCAAGTTCTGTCTCACAATGAGCTCATTGGACCCATTCTGCCATTATTTCCCTAGTTCAGGAAGGCATATTGGAATAGATATATTCAACAATTGGCAGAAGTCCCACATTCACTTCCTGATTTATGAAGTGAGGGCTATTATGATAGGAAAGTCTAAAGTGGAAGCCAGTAGAACTACCTAATTTAACACACTAGTAAATCAAAAGTAATATCACATTCCTGGAGGGATTACAGAGATAGTGTTACTATCAGGAATTTGAAGGACCAAGGGTTGATGAGCCTCTTCACATCCCCTCTCAGCTCTCCTGCTTTCTCTGTGTGGGAAACAGATGGATCTGGGATGATGTCAGTGGATTATTGTAAACTTAACCAGGTGGTGACTTCAATTGCAGCTGCTGTTTCAGATGTGGTATCATTGCTTGTAAAAACCAATGCATCCTCTATTGTATGCAACTATTGATCTGGCAAATGGTTTTTCTTAATACCTGTCACTAAAGAACACAAGAAGTAATTTTCTTTCACCTGGCAGAGCAAGGAATACACCTTCACTGTTCTGCCCCTGGGGTATATCAACGCCCATCATCTGTAATAATCTAGTCCTAAGGGACTTGATTATTTTCTCTTTTCACAAAACATCACACTGCTCCATGATACTGTCATTATGCTAATTAGACTTAGCAACTACTCTAAACTTATTTGTAAGTCATTTGAGTGTCAGAAAAATCTTGTTTGCATGGTTTTTAAGAAAACTTCCATGTCATCCTTATTCTTGTTCCTCTATAGATGAAGTATCTTTTTCTCTTCTGGCTTCTTCCAAGATTTACTTATTATCTTTGATTTTCTGCAGTTTGATTATGAAATGTCTAAGCATAGGTTTTTTGGTACTTACCCTGCTTAGTGTTCTCTGAGTTTCCTGGGTTTGTGACTGATGTCTAAAATTAATTTTGGAAAATTCTCAGTCATTATGATTTCAACTATTCTTTCTCTTTCTCTCTCTCTTCTCCTTCTAGCATTCTATAATGCATATATTACACATTTTGAATTTTTCCAACATTTATTGGAAAAAAAATATATGGGACTCAGGGAATTGAATGACAATATGAAGAGCATGAATATACATGTTGTGGGTGTCTCCAAAGGAGAAGAGAAGGGAAAAGGAGGAGAAAAACTAATGGAGGAAATTATGAATGAAAATTTCCCAACTCTTATGAAAGACTTAAAATTACAGATCCAAGAAGTGCAGCATACCCCAAAGAGAATAGATCCAAATAGATATACTCTAAGACACTTACTAATCAGAATGTCAGAAGTCAAAGAGAAAGAGAGAATCTTGAAAGCAGCAAGAGAAAAGCAATCCATCACATACAGAGTAAACCCAATAAGATTGTGCATAGATTTCCCAGCAGAAACCATGGAGGCGAGAAGACAGTGGGATGATATATTTAAATTACTAAAAGAGAAAAACTGCCAACCAAGAATTCTATATCCAGCAAAATTGTCCTCAAAAATGAGGGAGAAATTAAAACATTTTCAGACAAAAAATCACT